>JAQQAE010012324.1:0-13220 GCA_029823295.1 Pseudamia nigra | reverse complement strand
ATGCGAATCATTGGTATTTCGCTGTGGCGACCCCTGAGGGGAGCAGCCGAAAGGAGAAGAAGAAGAAGAAGACAGTTTCATTTTACTGTGTGATTTCTTTTTATTTTAATGCCTTTATGGCAGATAAACAGGTTAGGTGATACTTGCAGGAAAGTTGTTTGATTAATGGACAATTTCAACCATGACATCCATAAATTCTCAAAGTCCTTTGCTGCCTGGTGTCATTATAGTTAGATTTTCCACATTACCGGTCAAAGCTGTCACTTTAAGCTCACGTGGCTACCTTTTCTTTCCACTGTTACACTTTACTAATCGCCTCAGGTGGATAAAACCCATAAAAATTCTTGCTAAATTAACTTCCTCTCTTCTCTTGCCCCAAGTGGAAAAAGCACCTGGTGGCACTGGGATAAAATGTCTGTTTTCCAGCTGCTTTGACAACTCTTCCGCTGATACCTCCCCTTCGTGCCCCAACATGGCAATTGGTTTGTCCATCCATGCATTAGCGACATTACCGGCCACCCTATCCTGTCCCTTAATTATTAACAGCATTCTCCGATCAGACTTTATTGTTTATTGCCCGGCGGCCCTTGGCCACAGGCAGAGAGATGCTGATGATGGTGTCAAACTAGTGGTCGGTGATCTTAAGATAGTGTCCTGTTCTCAACACCGTGCGGCTTCCCCTGATACCTGGCTGCTGGAGTTTCACGGTGAAGCCACACCGGTGTGCACTGGGAGAATTTTCCAAGGTCAGTAAGTTTTAAAGTGAGTTTTTCTTCATGTTGACTATAGTTTGTGCATTTTGTGCCACCTCTTCTTATTTTTATTACATTTTAACTCCTTAAGGTTTAGTAACTGGTCCAGCTAAGTAATTATTGTATTTAAACTGTGGCGACCCCTGAGGGGAGCAGCCGAAAGGGGAAGAAGAAGAAGAAGAAACAAAAGGAAAGTTTTGCTTTTGCTGTAAGAAAGGCAGATGTTTTGGCAGCATTTCACCTTTTTCTGATTAGTTCTAGCCTCTTACTGTCAGCTATGACTAATCCTCCTGCTCATGTCTTGTATTGTGAGCTTACTGTATTTTGTCATTGTTGATTTTTTACAATTTGGTAATGGGATTTTAAAAATTTTTTTGTGAACATACACAGCATGAAGTTGGTAGAGAATGTGATTTGTCTTGTTAAGATTCAAAAAACCTGCTGCCGTGCCTGTCATCTATTAGGCTCAGAAGCATTTACCTCTGTACAGTACAGGAAACCCGAGAGTATTTTAACATGTGAGAGGACATGTATTTACACTACAGTGTTCTTTGTGTATAATGTGTGCCTGCTGTGTGCATCATTGTTGCAATTTATCACAAGAAGAAGGTGAACATTTCAGATGGAAGCAAGTTGTTTTAATGATTGATTCCAGAATCCAAAATTACATGACATGTTTCTTAAATACACAGGATTCAAAATACTTTTAAGTCCCTTACGGCTCGATCTGCAGGGACCACAGATTACTAGAGTTGCATGTCTGACAATGACACAGCACTGAGTAGCTGTTTCTTAACTCTTGGCTCCTAATCTGTTGTGATCAGGCTCTTTGTGGTGCCTGATAGAGGGAGAGGAGATCCAGGCCAAAACAGGGTTAGGCTATCTATATGTGCGTGGCAGCTCTGATGGGGTGCTGATGAAAACCAAATGCTCTCTGACCACTGGGTCTAATTAAAACTCACACAAGGACCAGTAGATCGGAGCTTTTAGGACGTTGAACTGTTACGAGAAGGGTCACAAAGGAATGAGAGCCCCTCCTTTCCCCCTTCCCAGACCCTGTTTATCTGTTTATGGATTGCACAACTTCGGGGAAGTTTATTCCTGCGCCTGAGCAGTGTCACAGCATATTTCGTGCTGTTTGACATCAAAGTGCTGTGTGAGAGGAAATAGCAGGGACCACCTCGTGGACACAAAGCACAACAGCATGCAGCAGCATATTAGGGCCTGCCTTTGATGTTTTGGTTGCTAATAATGTCCTTGGAGAGCTGAATTTGATATGCATTCTGCATGGAGTGCATTAGTACGATGCAGGTTCATTAAAGGGGATCTAAATGTTTCCATACATCCAACATCCTCCCCAGAGTGGTGTGAAAATTTGGCAGTAAATTCAGGCTTGATTACTCCTTCTTTGTTCTTCATTCTGTCACAGCATATCATTCACATTTGACATTAAATTTGATTAATGTGAGTTTTTGTTTTTTCAAAATCAAGATTAATACTTCATATGCAGTCACTTGCACACCACATACTGTAGTATTTTACCAGAGGAAGGTAATCATATTCCTTCGCTGATATGAAGATGGTAGGGTTTTACAATGTCTGATGTGAAACACACTGTTAGAACCAAACATATCAGTAAAAACATGTCCTGCATCTGAACTGACAGCATGCAGTGGGTTGGTGATGAGGAAAGATATCATTAAAGGTAAAATAAGTGAAAAATGCTGAAAAAAATGAAAACATTGCCTGATCACACCGCTCTGTCTCATCTAAAGTATACTTTATATTCCAAAAAAAAATGATATCCAAGCAAATGTATTTACTGCAAATTCCTTGTCCATGCTAGGTTCAATGTTATTGCTTGTACCACAAATAAAAGAAAAACAACTTTTGTCCTAAAAGAAACAGCTCAGACTAACTTACATAGGAACTATTCATATGCCTTTATCTTCTTTTCCCTTCGGCTGCTCCCCTCAGGGGTCGCCACAGCAAAATACCAATGATTCGCATGTTTGATCTGGCATAGTTTGTTTTTACGTTGGATGCCCTTCCTGGCACAACCCTCACAACAAGGGACAAATTAGCAGATTTATGCATTTTAAACCTCATTCACTGTCACTGAGTATCATTTATTTTCAGATTTTCACATCAGCAGTAATCACTAAGGGCCCCACTACCATCTACACTAAGATTAGACCTGTAGATCTTAACCGTGTACACCAAAAAGAAATTCATATGCCTTTATACTGTATTCATATTTTTTCTACATCAGATGTACATTGAAACACTACACTTATTTAGTCACCCTGGGAATCGCTGTGACTTTTAGTTGCTTCTACTGAAAAGGAAAATAAAGCAAAATGTCAGAAATGTAGTAGCATGAACAGGGTTTCTTTAAATTCACTGGTGTGTTTTGTAAGCTTTAACTGTTCATATTAAAGTGTTTACATTAGGTTGATACTGGTACAGTGGTACAGTACATCAGACTTGACATGAAGTGTGTTTGGAGGAGAAGATGTAAATAAATGAAACCAAATGAATATCAATAGCAGTGTTCGAATGTGGTTTCTTTGTTTGGAACTTTCATCTAGTATGGTTGAAGTGCAACTTCAACTCAACGCCTCTTGAAAATAATGTATTTGAATCCAGATGCACCTTGTATAAGAAATACAGGGAACTTTTAAACTTCATATCTTCTGTCCTTGTCAGTGTGGGCATGAGAAAGGTCAAACACAGCATTCATAATTGCCAAAAATGGTGTTAAAGAGTGAGAGGATGATGTGACAGAAAATTAGCAACTCAAGGAAAATGGATACCTACAGTCCTCATAACAGATGGTATTTTTCATTTGTAACAGAGGTCAGGATTTTCCCGTGTCATCCCTTTTTTCACAAGGTGCCACATCTATATCATTTCGATATTCCATCTTTCTTTTATTTCCAGGCAGCATTAGTGTTGTAACCTTTTTTTTTTTTTTTTACCTTTAATCATCTTTACACAATATTGTACAGTAACTTGCTATTGAGTTTTCTTCTCTTCACATCTCAAGAACAGTGAAGAGAAGAAAATGTCTTCTTCAGTAAATGGGATTTACTGTGTTGGCAGTCAAATTTTAACTACGTACGTACGAAATAGGTCAAAATAAAATATTTAATTATCAGTTCAACATGTAGGGAAATGTGCTTAAATGTTGCAAATGCTGTTGGCACTGTCTTGAAATGAGTCTGTATGTTAAGGAAATGCTTAATGACAAAATAGAATTTAATGTTTTGTCACTGGGTCTGTTTTCTTTCATATCCACTGTTTTTTTTTTTTTTTTTTTTTTTTTGCTTTTATAAAATTAAATTTGACCAAAAATGACTCTTTCCTTGCCTTTGCTCTTTTCTTGTGAGCTGTTGTTGCCTTTATTTTATATCTGAGTGACACTTTGACATCTGCAGGCTCCTTGTGCCGATAATCCCATTGAGGTAATTGCTCCAGAGGAGGAGGAAGTGAAGTTAAAGCCAGCTGTGTTGTTGCAGCACAGCAGGGAGGACTACTACGGGAGCCTCAGTGATACATGCAGGGACAGGGACAGTAACAGCACACCCATGGATAATTTAAAGGTAGCTTATTTTCCAAAATGCTTTCATTGTTCAGGGCTTCATAGGAATTCTCAAAACAACTGTGCAATCCCTCTCTCTATTTTCCACATTAGCAACCTGAGAGCGAGGAGCCCCCTCAGGCGAGACACCCCCAGGCCCCTCCTGCAGCTACTATATTATCTACTTCTGTCACCAGCAAATTAGAGCAGATTCAAGTCGCAACATCTGGTAAGAGGAACTTTTCTGTTTTACCAAAGCCTTTTCATTGTGCATTTGCTTAGGGTTACAATTGAGGTTGTAACAGAAGAACTGGAAGGCCCACATACACGTCTTGACGTCATTTGAAAGGGAACACGTACTAGTAGCCTTGTTTAGCATGTGGGTAAAACACAACTTAAACTACATCAGTCCAAACATAGCTCAGTTGTAACCCTAACCTTTAACCGGATCATTGGTGACACGATGGATGTTAAAAGGCCGATTCAATACTAAGTGGAAAAAAGGGTGTGTTTAGTGAACTACACAGACCCTGCTTATGATTTGTGTTGCAGTTATTAAAGGTTTTAATCTCCCCAAATGTGACGGGAAGAAAAAACCCGCCTCCGCAGATAAGGATGTCACTCTTGATGCGGGACTGCTGGAAGAAAAACAAGTTAGCATGGCATCGATTACATCTCTAAAGCGATCACCTTTACCAGGAGCTTTCACCATGCAAACAGTAAGTCAGCCTTGTGACCCTGTGTATTTCCCTTGTATGCTTCTCATGTCATAGTAGACAACAGCATTCTCTTCTGTGTAGAATAAGATGGTGGTCTTGCCCACGGAGGAGGCAAACCTGTCAGATATCGACTACCTGGTACCCACTCATGATGAGAGGGGCCGTCCTATTGCTGAGTGGAAGAGGCAGGTGATGGTGAGACAGCTGCAAGCCAGACTGCTGGATGAGGAGGCTCAAAGGAGGAAGGTGATTTATCTCTTTATCTACTTACTGTACATGCACCGCATGTTCTAAATGTTTTATTGAGCTATAATGATTAACTAAAACCCCATAAGCTCTAGTATGTATTTTTAAAACATCAAGTAAGAGTGTGTAACATACTATGTTACTGCAAAAGGATGACATTGCAGAAAATTTGTAAGTGAAGGAAAATGCCTACTATACATATACCTTATACCTATTCTGATGTAATTCTCATAACAGATGTGGTATTTTTCATTTGTAATAGAGATTAAGATTTTCCCATGACATCCCAGTTTTTCCAGAAGGTGCAAAAAGCCACAGCTATATGGATACTTCTTCTCACCAGACTGCATTTATGGCTGAATACTTTTGTCTTTAGTTGTCTTTGTACAGTTTTATTATTATTATACTACCATTTTATGAACTTTCCATTAAGAATCCATTACTTGTTTTGAGTGTCTTAAACTGAAGCTTTGCTCAACATTGGTACTTACATTACTATCTTTATTAATCCCTTAATAATATAAGTTAGGATTTCTTATCTCAGGTCATTTAATGTTTTGTCAGTCAGATTTGACAGTCTGTAGGGGGAGGGGCTTGATGTTTCTTAACTTTATATCATAATAAACACTTAAAGGGGGGACTAGTGAGTTTCTCAGATCATGTGATTTTATGCTATCATTCCATTGCATATTGATGTACTGTCCAAAATGGCAACATGCCTAGGTGGATAAAGATGCTGAAAATTATTGAGAAATAAAAGTTGTTGGTTTTCATGTTTAATAAATTTTGTTGGTGTCATATTCAAAAAATATTGTTTTTTAAGGATGATTTTTCATGTCTGTACCGAAACATTCTGATTATATTTACACAACTTGATAATCGGGCTCTTAATATTTGGATCCTGGACAATCCATTGACCAGATAAGGGTATAATACAGGAATTATCATCCATCTATGATCCTCTGCTTATCCTGATCAGGGTCACGGGGCAGCAGCCTAAGCAGAGAAGCCCAGTCTTCCCTTTCCGCAGCCACCTCCTCCAGTTCCTCTGGAGGGGTCCCCCAGGCATTCCAAGGCCTGCCGAGAAACATAGTCCCTCCAGCATGTCCTGGGTCTGCCTCAAGGCCTCCTCCCACTTGGAGCTAGGTTTGGCAACTGGGGATTGGACCACCCAAGCCTTTGAGTTTGGTTGCCACCCAACCCACACAGTACTGGACCCTTATGACCAAGGAGGGGACAGGAATTATCGGTCACATAACTGTTTTAAGCCTTATACTCTTCAAATAATCAATGATATAAAGAAGTGAAATCTTAATTACAATTTATTTTACTCTTAAATGCATATTATAGATAAATCCACCAGTGTACATATGCATTCGGAAATGTTTTTCTCAGCATTTTGTACAGTTAAAGGTACAGAGATGCGCAGATTGTTGTCAGATCTTGATCCAAATGATAGGAATCAGTGAAGAAGCTGGTGTTTATTAACGTTATAAACTAGTTTTCAGTGTTCAAAGCATATGCAAGTAACCAGTTTTTTGAGTTTTTTTCTACTTTTTAAAATCTGTACATGCAAGAGATTAAATAAATTCACTAATTAATAGATTGTAATGTGTTTTCAAGCCTGAAAAATTTATTATTTGCAAAGGGGTATAATGTTACTTTTACACCCTAAATGGACAATGTGTCTCGGGGGACACAAAAACCAAAATAAGAGGGAAAAGACAAATTTTGGGGGGAAAATAATCATGAATTTGTGTTATATAAGAATAGATACATTACACAGTAAATAAAATGAGTAAAATTAGAAAATTAGTGTGACACAGTGGTGCATTGAGTAGCACTCGTGCCTCACAGCTAGAAGGTCCTGGGTTCGATCGCAATGCCGGCTGGCATGGTCTTTCTGTGTGGAGTTTGCATGTTCTCTGCATGGGTTCTCTCTGGGTCCTCCGGCTTCCTCCCATAACCAAAAATATGCACTAGGAGTTAGGTTAAATTCAGATAGGAGTATAGGTATGAATGGTTGTCTGTCTCTATGTGTCAGCCCTGTGATGAACTGGTGACTCATCCAGGGTGTACCCTGCCTTCGCCCTAAGTCGGCTGGGATAGACTCCTGAGCAAAATTTCATGTTCCATTAGCAGTTAATTTTGCTCATTTTAAGCAATATTGCCCTCATTGTTTTGCTTGTCTGTTATTTTTGAATGCTGAGTAAATAAAGCTATATACTATGCCTCTACATCTAGGGTGCTTAAATGTCCCTCTAAAGTAAATCTACTTTGAAAAAACCCTGTTCTAAAAAACGGTTGCTACACCTAACCAAACCACAATGAGCAAAGCTTGTGGTCTAAGTTTATGATTCTAGTCTAAATCTGAGTTACTGAAAAAAATTGCAGAGCACTTACAAATGCCACAGTTTAATTTTTTGCATATAACAAATGACTAAACTCATAACATGTTGTTAGAGAATTCATATTTTTGAGGTTTGGATTATAGTTTTACCATAAAATGTCTCTATTTCTCTCACGCTTAAACCATTTGAAATTTTAAAAATGGCATGAAGTGTGTTTATCTGCCTGCTGTTTGCCTCTTTTCTTACAGGAAAATGGGAACAGATTTGCCAAAGTCAGCTGGAGGTATTCCCAAGCCCACAATGCCATCCTGGGGCCCTCTGGTGAGCTGCTGACTGAGGATGACCTCATCTATCTGGAGCAGCAAATTGCCAATGTCTCCATGCAGAGGAACTGTGAAGGCTATGAGCTGGAGCTTGCTCGCCTTGCAGAAGAGCTTAGACACATCCTCCCCGCCCCCATCGTCAATATTACCGTCAACACACAGTTTAGAAACTTCACAAGTCAGGTCCCCCTCCCTGTGTGGTGCAATCGCATCTCAGGCATTGTAAAGAGCATGTCTCTGCTCATGACCAACCTGACTGACCAGCCGTACTGCAAAATGCCCAACACTGACCTGATCACAGTGTTTTCTCAGACTCCCAACGGACAGAACTCCACCAGGGGACGCAGGGAGAGGATAGAAGATGAAATCCAACAGTTTGGAGTGTCTGTGAGTAATCTAAAATCTAATTTTGAGACACAGAACTCACCCCTGTCTGGTGGTAATGAGGAGCCTGTCATGTTAAATTCTTGCACAGTGCTTGAGCCTACAAAGTCAGACAAACAGCTTAAAACCTCGAGCCCAGCCCCAGGACCAGACCAAAACAGTGACTCTGGTGAAAATATGGCAGATGTACTAGAGACCACCAGTCTTAGAAAGGAGCGCATAGTTGTGCTGTTCTTGGGTCACTGGAAGAAATCGGCGTATGCTGTGACAGTAAAGACTAAGGATGCAACAGAGAGGAAGAACAGCAGCGGAAACCCAGACATGGTTGACAGAGGTGACTCTGAACACAGGGGTAGCACCCAGGCCAAGATGATGAACAGTTCGCTGGGGCATTTCTTCAAGCAAAGGAGTGCAGTTAACAAGATGCTGGGAAACTGGAGGAGCATGATCTCTAGTGTCCCGTCAAGGCAGATACGCAGGTACAGCAGCTGGCATATTTCCTTTTATGTCATTCTCATAATAAACAGCTGACCTTTGTCACTGTCATTTACACGCCACCATCATTGTAAAAAGCAGGAAAATATGAGAAAAAATAATATTGTAAAAAAAAAAAGACAAGAAGTCTTATTGTCAGTATGCTGCAACAGAACCAGAAGAAAAAGTATTCAGTGACTTCAGCATGTTTTTCACAACACTCCATGTGTCATGAACTAAACAGAGGCTTGATACCTCGTCATAGAAACAAAACCCATTTTCAGAATTTTTTTCCCCTCACCACCCTCACAAGTTCTAGATTCTAGCACCAGTCCAAACAGATTTTTACCAGTAGTGAAGTTAAAAACAACAGCTGCCATAAACCCCCAGTGATAATGTAACTTGCCACTGCATCTTTTATTGTTTGACTATAATGTGCTTAGTTACCAACTTTAGTTTCTAATAATGAATAATAAAATGTACTCTTCTCTGAAGTTAGGGCCAATGTAGATGTAAGCATGAACTTGAGTCTGATGCCGCCACTGTCCTTGCATGATTATCTGTTTATACATTTGAGGTCAATCAATCAATCAATCAATCTTTATTTGTATAGCACCAATCATAATCGCCGATTATCTCTAGGCGCTTCACAATTCAAGGTCACATTGACCTTGACATTTTACTCCCAACCACTAAAATCATTGTACTTTGATACTGTCACACCACTTCTAAGATATCCTGAAATATCACATTTATCAAGTATTTTAACAGAGATGAGGCCACAGAGCTGTTGACCTTTGACCCCTTAAATCTTCCCAGTTCATCCTTGGATCCAGATGAATGTCTTTTGACATATTACATTTTAAACGCACTCAGGGCTGCATGTTTAAAGGACAATATTGGCGTTACATCCATTAGATACCGCTGAAACACGACAAGTGTGCACATGTTTGCATTTTGCATGTTCATGCTATTAATAGTAGTCTTATCAGCCTGTTATCTGGCTATAAAACCCCCAAGTGGACAAAAATATCACTTATCCAGCCTTAAAACATAACATACACAGAAAATTCTGTCTTTGATGAACATAGACCTGGTGTGTGTTGTTTTGTACAGGCTTCACAAGCAGCAGGCCTTATACTCCCCAGAGCAGTTCCTCCCCC
This sequence comes from Pseudamia nigra, assembly GCA_029823295.1. NCBI lineage: Eukaryota > Metazoa > Chordata > Actinopteri > Kurtiformes > Apogonidae > Pseudamia > Pseudamia nigra. Next base: position 3,225 of record JAQQAE010012324.1, on the reverse strand, counting down.
GTGTGGATGGAGTGCCGGTGGAGCACGACAAGCTGACCCTGGATCTGTTCATGCTGGGCTACTTTCATATCCTGGAGCTGGACCTGCCTGTGGTTGAACGGAAAATGAGGCATCTGCTGTGTTTTGAGGTGTTCGACCATGTGGGGAGTTTTCCGTGGGAGCTGGTTAGGGAATTCCATAAGGCCGTCATGCAGGATATCGAAGCCGGGAACCGTGAGTGGAAAGACGGTTTTGAGGACATTAAACTGAAGTTCTTTGGAAATGCACCGAGTCAGGCTGAAGGTCCCACACAGGTGGAGAAACAAAGCCTTCCAGAAATTAGACAGGTCCCTAAAGTCATCGTGCAGACACCTACACCTGATGAGGGGACGCTGTATAAAGGAGTTGACATTTCCAGTTTTAGCAACGATGAAATTTGTAAATACATTGATCGGAGTTTTTCTTTTTGGAAAGAGAAAGAGGCAGAGATTTTTCACTTTGAGTAGTTTCCTTTTGATATTTTTGTATTGCTTGTAGTTCGTTGACACTAGGGCTGGGTATCAGAGATAAATTCTTTGAATTCTAAACAGAAAACTGTCAAGTGCTGAAAGTCAAAATTAAACTTAGCCAGATCCTGAGCTTTGTTTACTTCTTTCTTTAGTCAGATATTGTCTGATCTGTATTATTATTTTGTTAAGTATATATTTTTACTGTGTTAATAGATGAACAGTAGAGTCTTGCACATTTGGACTTTGGATATTAATTTTGTTCAATTTTGAAAGAGTTCTTTTAAAAAAAGTTTATATGAATATAGTACAGCAATATATTAAAGTGTATACTGAAACTGACATAATTATCACATTGTTATTGATACATTTTCAAAAATACCCAGCCCTATTACAAATGCCAGAGTGCTTAGAGTACTAGTGTGTTTTGAGATTATTGAACATTTTTTGTTTCTTTGATGGCAAAGAACTAATCCAACACAACCTAGAGCAAAATAAATCTGGCCTGTACAGTATATTCATTTATTGTTGTCTTTTCCAAACTAAAAAATGCATTGTGCAGGATTTAGAGGATATATTTGATGAATAAGAATTAGGGCTGTCAAATGTAACATGTTAATCAGGATGAATTCATTTGAATGATTAATTTGATTAAAAAAATTTAACGCAATTAACGCGTGTGCAATGCACAGTTGTAAACCGTGCAGTGCCACTGGAAATTGTGGGGACACTCTAGCACAGTACAGCTCATGTTGCAGATGAATGGAAGAAGAAAAAGAACAGAACACACCATAAACACCGAAAGATGAACAGACATGGCTCAACCTTTTGAGGACAGTCTATGCCATAGACTGTAAATTAGTGTCATCTTGGACGACATGTTGGAGCCAAAAACAGGACGCAACCATGTTGGGATGAATGGCGGCGGTGCCAGCACCACGTAGGGAAAGCTAACTGTTAGCCTACTGACACTAAAACTTAACCAAACACTGCTAAACAAAGTCATATTATGGTGTTATTAGTGTAAACACTTACCCACAACTGCAGTCGAGTGTATCTTAGATACAACTATACCGACTCGGTCCGACCATACCGGAAGACTAGGACTGTAACTATAGTATGTAATCAAAACCCAGCACAGAAACTATTTGTCGGATTATTTGCCGTAATATCTTAATAATGGAGCAAAAAGTTAAAGATGGACCAGATCACTTATTAGAGGGCCTCAGTAAGTCTACCTCTGACAAACTGACTGACACAATTCCCATTTGGATTGTTAAAAACAGCAGACCGGTTACCGTATTTTCCGGATCACAAATTGCGGTTTTTTGCATAGTCTGGCTAGGGGAGCAACAAATACATCGGACTGATTTGTATATTAAAGAATTTCGAGTATGGGGTGTTTGTCACCCTGACAGCCGCTAGACGTCGCTCTAGGCTTGTGTACTTTCATCTGCCGCATCTGTATTACTGACAATTTAAAATGTAGACATTACCGGTAACAACCATACCTGCCATCAGCTTAACTCCGAACGTGTCGGTGCCCTCACTTACCCAGTGAGGCGGGGAGGCGAGCTGTGAGCTCTCGCTTCTGGTGTCAAGCGCGCGGCCGCTCGGCTGCCCAGCTGAGTGCTTGGAGCACGTTCCCCGAACAAATGCGACCTGTCCTCCAGTGCGACTAGTACACGTTTTTTTCTTCTTCATTATGCATTTTTTGGCTCTTGCGACTAACATTCCGGAGAAACATATCACCTGGAAAATACGGTAATATCGTTGAGGACATGGGATTTATGGACGTTGTACAAATTGCATCTGAAGATGCTTTGTACAAAGCACCATCATGAAGCACCATAGTGACGAAAATCCGCGGGCTCTATGAAACTGAAAAGAAATTAAAGAAAGACAGTCGTCCTGACAGGAGACACTGGACTTCAGTGAGTCGCACTAACTATTTAAATACAGTATCTTGCTACTCCTGCAACCACGGTTCAGTTTAAATAAACACATGTAAAGTGTATATATCACCTTCTGTCATGAGTGTTTTTGCTCCCACAAAATAAAAAATGAATGGGTATTAATCGTGATTAATCGAAATTAATCCACAGTGGCCCTGTGATTAATCAAATTAAAAATTTTAATTGTTTGACAGCCCTAATAAGAATATAATATATCCTTCTGGACTGATATGTATCAGTATGGATCAGTTCGGAAGCCAAAGAAAAATGATAACGACAATCTGAATGGCTGAGAATCTTCACAGACAAGAACATACGATGCAAAATTCAAGATGTGTGGTTTTCCTTCTGTCAACTGGACTGGAAATTTGGTTTGAGGACATTTCGAAGAATGCTCAGAACTGTACATTGGGGAAACCAAACAACCGCTTCACAGGCGAATGGCCCAACACATGAGAGTCACATCCTCAGGACAGGACTCCGCAGTGTACCTGCATCTCAAAGACAAGAAACACTCCTTTGAGGACAAGAACATTCAAATCTTGGCTAGGGAAGACCGGTGGTTTGAACGTGGAGTCAAAGAAGCCATTTTTGTGAATAGGGAACGACGGGGAGACCTAAAACACCATCTTTCACCCATTTACCGCTCTGTGCTGGAATCTTTACCCAGCTAAACTGCAGCAAAATTCCTGGGCCACTCACGCCCCCCTCTCAGTCCCCATCCAGAGTGAAACTGTCCACAACCCCACCCCCCCCCCCCCGGCGTTGGTCAGGGCCCGAGACCC
>JAQQAE010012323.1:0-13221 GCA_029823295.1 Pseudamia nigra | reverse complement strand
GGGGGACGTTTGATCCCCAGACTGGATCATGTGGTTTCAGCTCCGTCAGGCTTCGACGTCTCCACTTGGACCTGGGAGCTGCTTCTTCATAAACCACGTATATATGATCTGTCAAAGCAACAGGTGCACAAATACCACCCCAATTGGCAGGTAATTTCACATAACATTGTCCTGGTAGTCGTTTGTCTTACATAATTTGAACCATTCGTATAAAAACATTCTGGCACTGGTTTTCCTAATTTTGCTAATTAAGCTATATTTTCAAAAATGTAATGTAACTGAAAAGTCATTTCTCCATCAGTCCATCTTTTTGGACGTATGGTTTTGTTCACTTCGGATTCATGGCGTCCACCACATTTCCACCATATTATTGGTACAACAGTCAATAAGGCTATACCTAATAATCCACAAAAAAGAAAGCGCATGCTCATTCCCATTCTTTTAGCTATTTGTTCCATATTTAAAAAGAAATGACGTTATACTTAATCAACAGTAGAATCTCTAATAGCAATAGCAATAAAAATGATAAAATAGAAGTAACTATTATCTTTCGAAAAGAATGTAATCAGGTCACAAGTGTCCTTGTTTCTTATTGTCGTCTTGTCCAAGGAAGGGTGTTCTTTCGTCCACTCATCAATGGTTTACAGTTCACTTGAGTTATGACCTATCTTCTGTGCGCAAGAAGTTACTAGCACTGTCCATTGTCCATTAGAAGTTTTACTCTCCTTCTCCACCCCGTTCAGGATCTTTGGCGTCACATGTCTCTTTAAGTCTAACACGTGTCACTCCTTCATTTATAAAATGGGTCCCATTGTCACTTTGAATAAAAGTTGGTACTATCCTTTTACAGTTTGATATTAACCTATTTCTGGATATGTTTAGATTGTATATTTCATGTCTCATGTTCATCGAATGTACATCGAATAAAAGACCAGGCACTTTTAAGTGTAACAAAAGATATGCTGCCATAATTCTAGAATTTTAACATCTAATTCCTTGTATCTCTGTCCACCGATCGAAATGTTTAATTGACATCAGTACAGCAACATCACAGAGACATTAATTCAGTTTGTGAACCTTGTGCACATTTTCGTTGGCAATGTTTGTGATGTTGTGATGACTTTTTTGATATTTGTAAGTACCACACAGGTTTATTTCCAGTGTATGTGCTGTAGGTGATTCTGGGTCATATGTCCTATATACAGCAACATTTCATGAAAAAGCAATTTACTCCAACACCTTTAACTTTAACGGACTAAAAAGAACAACAGAGAAATATAATTATAACTTATTACTCCGTGTATAAATGTCAGTGTGGGTTATATATTCTGTATTATTACAATATGTTAAACCCTGATTGTCCTGGTCAGTGAGCAGGATCACAGCAAATATTAAAGCATTTTGACAGAATCTGTTCTTTATAGCCTTGAGATGATGGGTAAAAGCTGCAAGCGGTTGTGGGGAAAAACGAGACATAGAATTACTTTTGAAAAGGTTACCAGTGAGGTACCCATGGCAAACAGCTTAGGAAGCACATTTGAAGGTTAATCTTGTGTATGTGGCGTGTGTTTGTTCCTGCTCACATACAGACTATAGGGTTTGCTCTGTGATAGACTTGTAAGTAATCTGATGCTGTTCAGCCAATTTATGCTAACACAAAATGACATTGGTGACAGGGTCCAATTCACAGAGCAGGCTGTGTGACGAGTGAAGAGTCTCTGGTATTGATCCATCTCCATACATGCTGCCTGTTGACAGAGCTTCAATCCACTGGAAATTAGCTGGATGACACCTTGAAGATGTTTCAAGCTTGAAGGAATTCCTATGGAGAGTGAGGTGAGGGCTTTATAAGTGAAAGCAGAATATTAAACAGAGTGTGTCCTCCAGGATACTTCCTCATTCCAAACATGGGGAAAAGCTCAACAAACCCACAGATAAATGCATTACTGTATGTGATGTGTAAGAAAAATAATGATCTTTGTGTCCTAAAAAAAGGGTAACATTATAATTTCAATACCAGTACACTCTGTGAACTCTGTGACTCTCTGATGGTCTTTTTTACAGTAACCTCTCAACCACATTTAGAGTAGAGTGGAGCAAATTATTTGCTTCCATATCACATTTCTGCACGAAGGGCTCTCCCTCTGTCCATTGTGACTGGATAGGTAGCCAAAAGTAAAGATCATTGTGATATCAGAATATGCTGCAAGAATAGATAATGCATCTGACTGAATCTATGTTCTTTGAATAAACAGAAGTAGCTGAGGTAGCTGTGAAGCAACACAGCAGGGACAGACAGCAACTGCATATTACATCAAGCATGGAGTGCATAACTTTATGTCATGATATACAAACCCCATTTCCAATGAGGTTGGGACATTGTGTAAAATGTAAATTAAAAACAATATAATGTAGACCTGTATGAAAGACAGCAAGAGAGAACAGAGGGGGAGGAGGAAGCACAGCATTACAGGGAAGACACAAAGCAAGTAACAAAAAAAAAAGAGAAGATATTTAATGTACAAACTAATAAACTCTATTTTAGGGCTGTCAAATGACTAAAATTTTTAATCTGATTAATCACAGGGTCACTATGGATTAATTTTAATTAATCACTATTAATACCCATTCATTGTTTTTCATTTTGTGGCAGCAAAAACACTCATGACAGAAGGTGGTATATACTGTACACTTTACATGTCTATTACATACTATTAATTGTGTCTAGTTTAAAAGAGTTTAGTTGCAGCTGTCGTGTTACGTGCACTGTCTGTCCCTATAGTTGTGATTTTTGCTTCAATTGGCCACTCATGTGCCACTGTTTTGAATTGTTTAGCACATGCCTCCGTAAATTGACTCTGCTCTGTTTTCATTATGGTCAATGCAAACGACTTTTGTTCTCATGTGGTAGTAATGTGATGTGATATCCCGGTGTCACATCACAGTCTTCCGTCTGCAGCATTTAAATAAAAACAGCTATCGGAAAGACAACCGAATTTAAGGCAACATATTCAAAAGTACAAATACTGGTCACTTCTTAGCAAACAGTAACCTAATACACATAATAAATGATAAATGTTCATCAAATCCTCGCTTTGTACAGTGGAGTGCCACTTGCCACAAAATTTCTTTTTTCTCACTAAAATAATTGAATTAGCCGCAATAATTTACATGGTAACTTCTGTAATAGATAAGAGCGACTTACCACAGAGTTAAATTTCCCTTAGTGGTGTTCATTACGATGAAATATGCATATTTATACCTCAAGTTTATACATCTGCGTGGAGACACCATCTTGTTTTTCCTGGGAAGAACCAGCAGCAGATCAAGAGGGGGAGCAAATGTCAGCTGACCACTGTTGCATTGTGGGATTTTGAGTTTTGTACCAGTATAATCAGCGGTTTATCCACACCGATTGGTGTTATTGTGGGATTTAGTGTCACAGTATTGTGCATTGCGCTTGCGTTAATTGCATTAAAATCTTTAATCTAGTTAATGAGGCAAATGGATTAATCTGCGTTAACGCGTTAATTTTGACAGCCTTACTCTACTTACTTTTTTGTAAATATTCACTCATTATGAATTTGATACCTGCAACACATCCCAGAAGAGCTGGGACATAGGCAACTAAACTGGGATTTCAGAAAAGCTCAAATACACCTGTTTGAAACATTCCACAGGTGAACAGGTTAACGGGAAGTAGGTGAGTGTCATGATTGCACATAAAAAGAGCATCTCCAAAAGGCTCAGTCATTCTCAAGGCAGTGGGGAAAAGTGTGCTGTGGTCTGTCCACATTTCAAATTGTTTTTGAAATCATGAACATTGTGTCCTCTGGGCTACAGAGGAAGAGGACCATCCAGCACAGTCAGTTCAAAAGCCATTATCTGCAATGGTTTTGGGGTGTGTCAGTGCACCTCTGTGAAGGCACCATTAATACTAAAATGTACATGCAGGTTTTGGAGCAACACATGCTGCCATCCAAGCAACGTCTTTGTCAGGGACATCCTGCTGATTTCATCAAGACAATGGCAAGATATTACAACAGCGTGGCTTCGTAATGAAAGAGTGTGGGTACTAGATTGGCCTGCCTGCAGTCCACATCTGTCTCCCATTGAAAGTGTATGGCGCATTATGAAGTACAAAATACAAGAGAGACTGTTGACGAACTGAAGTCGTACATCAGGCGAGACTGGGATAGAATTCCACCTACAAAGCTTCAACCATTAATGTGCTCATTTGCTAAAGGCTTATTGAGTGTCCCAGCCCAGTGTTGCATGCATCAAATTAGAATGAGAGAATATTTACAAAACACTATCAAGTTTATCAGTTTGAACATTAAATATATTGTCTTTGTAGTGTATTCAGTTGAATACATGGTGAAAAGGATTTGAAAATCATTGTATTTTGTTTTTATTTATGTTTTACACAACTTCCCAACTTCAGTAGAATTATTAGGGTTTGTAATTTATGGTTCTTCATCACTCCAATCTTCTATGAGCCATTGTCCTCTCATCACCTATGACAAGCTTGTTCGTCCACCTGCGAGGGTGCAAGGACCTCCAGAAAGTCTGAACCTACCGAGGAAAGGAGCTGCCTCCATGTGCCTCTGAGAACGCAGGATGGAGACAAATGAACCACCTCTGCAACCGTTTTCTGGAGCAGGCCAAGGGGAATCACCGCATGATGTGCTGACATCATGACATCAGCTGCATGATGGAGAGAGCTGTCACAAAATTATGCTTGCATCCCTGGAGCTCAGTAGCAGGATGAGATTGTTGTAGAAAATCAGTCTAATCCTATTTGTGCATAACTGGTCCATAGCTCAGTCTGTGGGGAAGCAGGCAATAACTACAATTGTGCTGGTCTCCCCTGGAATGCACTACACTGGAATTTCCATTTGGGGCTAATAACACTCCATGAATGTAAAAGAATTTTTCACATTTGACTTGTTTTTCCTATTGGAAGGGGGTGGGGTTGTAGGTTGCAGTATATGGGTAAGCGTGTCGGTGTGAGGTGTGCGGGTGTGTGTGTGTGTGGGGGGGGCGGAGGGGGGTTCGTGTTCGTGTGTGTGTGTGTGTGCGTAATGTTGAAACAATTCATGACACGCATGGGTGAATGAAATTCCCTGTCTAGTCTTGCACCAGAGCGCATGGATACCACTGACTGGAGATATTAAGTGAAACTATAATTCTATTTTATATTGACATCAAGATTGAACCCATGTAGTATATGGACATAGACTGCAGCCAGCCACACACTTGAGCCCAAAGCAGAAAATGTTCTGAGAGTTTGGAAAATGCCAATTAAAAATAATGCAGTGCCATGAAATAATGTATATACAGTGCTGTGAAAAAGTGCTTGCCCCCTTTCTGATTTCTTACTTTTTTGTATATTTGTTATATTTAAATGTTTCAAATCAAATTTAAATAATACATTTAAGAAAACACAAAACACATGTAACGGAAAATGCAGTTTTTAAATGTTTTTTATTGTTAAGTGGTAAAAATATCCAAACCTGAATACAGAGGTACCTTCAGTCCAAAATGGACTGAAATGTGGGTCTGAAAAAGCAAAGCTTATTATGTCTCTCTAATTTTTTTGGTCTATAGACTTTGCAACTGTCAAACTACATAAATTGAGAGAGAGCTACACCTCCTCCATGTCAGACTAAAAACTGAATTAAAAAAAACATGTGGCTTTGATTTTGTGATTTTGGTGATAAAATATGAATGTCACCATAACCTAACAAAACACCTGTAACTCAGTAAAGTAGTACTATTAATAGGGTATGTGTGTTATGAAGAGTGAAGTACATTTTCATGCAACAGTCAATGTCAGTCTATAAAACTTATTTGTCCTTTATTCAACACCATTACCCTTTGTATGAACAATCAGGAAGTGTCTTCTGTTGAATAAAAATCTGTCATCATGTTTATGATCTACATATTCAACATTTATCTAAAAATCCTCTCGAGCACCAACTGAGAGACCACTTCATCTTTGTGAGCACTTAAAGTTTGGCCAGCAGTTTCCTTTTAAACATCAAGACCATCTAGTACTGGCCACAGGAATAGATAAAAAAAATAATTGTAGTCTTTAGATTTTGTGTTGTACACACTGGCAAAAAGGTTTGCCATGTACACTACAGAAAGTCAAAAAGTACACTACAGTCACTGCAGATCCACAAGGAACATTCTATCTATGTTTGCATCTCTCTGTCATTTTGCTTCAGATGCAGTGATGTAGTGCAGTGCATCAAAATGTAAATGTTGGCACAGTATCAGGCCATTCATCAATCCAGTCCTCAGCGTGTGTGCACATGCAAGCTCAATTAAGGGTAAAAATTACAGTGACAGTACAGAGTAATGAAACAAAGAGAGACAAGTTTAGCAACATTAGAGACACCCTCGTCATCAACTACTGTGTTGTAGAGAAAGAAATAATTTTCCAGAAAGAGAATTGTCTCTATACTCTTATTTTTATGGGAGAAAAGCTTTGGAAAGGAAGGTGTATGATAAATGTGAGGATTTCATTTGGCAGCAATGAATTGCATTAGCTTCTGTGTGCTTTCAAATACAAGCACCACAGAATCACCAATGCAAAACTGATCACTCTTCTTGCAGCTCATGGATTACCACTGGTTTTTTTGTATTGTCTAGAGGAGACAAGATTGTTGAAGGAACATGTGTTAACTTGATTGCAGTTTAGTGAATGATTTTCCTTCTAGCTTCCTATTCACTGTATTTTCTTGTTTCCTTCTCTTTTTTGTGGGTGTTTGTCTCTCTCTCTATGTGTGTTGACCTGGAATTCACCTGGACGGAGCCTTTAAGCGCACCTGTCTACAGACAGCGCAGTTCAGCCGCATCACTTCTGTTTCAGTCCATACTCTCTTTGCGGAACCAGTTTGGTAAACACATTCCCAGATGCTTTTGAATATTACCCTCAGTTCAATTAGTGTGTCATTTTCCTGAGCACCACCACCCTGTGTCTCATGTGCTAGTCAAGCTGGTCCTGCCTTGTACCAGTCAGCCACTGCTCTGCTCCTTTGCTCAGTTGTCCTTCATTTGCCTCTTAACACACATAATCATCAATTCTTAATTGTACCACAAATCATCTATTTGAGAACTGGATTCTCCATGATCTTGTCTCTGCCTCTGAGTGTCACAGTTCTTACACATCAAACTCCAAAAGGCAGCATTCAAGTGCCACTAGTGGGTTAGCGTCACAACGTTCTTTACAGCCTGTATGAAAGCAAGCAAACTATATCCCAACTCTTTGCTCATCACAGAACCCTAACAGCCTAAGTCATCTGTCTTCTCAGGCGTCTCCTCTGTTGCTGACACCTGAGGAGTTCCCCCATGAGACAAACATTCCAGACTCAGGGGAGATTTGAAGTTTTTCTGACACATTTTTCAGTCAGCTGTCTGTTATCTGTACTTGTATGTGTAAACACTTTGCAAAGCATCTGTTCAGGCAACTTACCCAGCTTATGTTGAGGTTAAGGTGTTAAAGGATTGAATGGCTTTGACGGAGAGCTCTGATACTACAGGTTCTCTGAACTACAACCATTAAACTGGATAATTCTAATGTCAGGAAGACAGCCATTGTCATCTTATAGACTGAATGCCAACATTTTGATTTATTTCAAATTTCCATCCATCACAGTTTTCCACAGCATGTATGTTGCCCAGTACAAGTGCTAGTTTTTTTAGCCATAAAATAGGACTGGGGAGTAAGGGGAAATTGGAATTTAGGGGTCAGGAAACACCCATCCATCTCGCTGCCTATCCATTCATCCATCAGTGTCCATCCATCCATTTGTCCTTTCATCCTTTGATCCATTCATCCATTCTTTTGTCTGTTTCCTGAGTTTGATCAGTCCACACAGTTCTGTCTGTTTGCTTTCCTACATCGAGTCCCGCACTTCAGCTCCAAGTGGACTTGGCAATGCCTCTGTTTGGGAGCCCATACTTCTCTACAGCTCCACGGCTTCATAGCATGATATTGTGTGTAAAGTGAGGTTCGGTTGTTGAGCCAAATTACGTCTAATGTCCATCACAGTAGGATGCAAATGTATGCGAACACATCTGTCACTACCTACTGTAGCCCTTGTTGATTCTGGAGTCGTGCCTCTTCTTGATCGGGCTCTGGATCATCTTCTTTTGGTACATGTAGTAAACTGCACTGAGCCCTTGTTTCTCCTGTTGTCATTTAGCGCCTAGTCAGCAATGTTCCTTAAGAGGTTTGACGTTCTGTATCTCAAAGTTTTTTCATTCTTTGAAGAACATATGCATCAAAATCTTCAGTGACAAAAGAGAACATGTTATGAAGATAATTGTTAGAAAGGATACACATGGTTAAGAAGTTCCACTCTCAGTACACTACTATCCAAGCGTTTTAAACAAGGACATTCACCTAAAACAGCTCAATATAAAAGAATAAATAGGTACAGATAGGCCAATTAGGCATGATTAATTTGGCTGGGATTACCACCTGAACTGTCGACTTTAGTTAATGAGTAGCAGAGCCCACCCTCCCTGACCCACTGCTGTCCATGGAGCTGGAGGCAAAATGGCAGTGTGTAATGGATGACGACATCTGCCTTCATAACAGCTGCACAGTATGTGTGGAGTATGTATGAGTGAGAGAGAGATAAAGCAAACAACCCCATCATAGTGGGCTTACAGTAGAGGCGAGTGAGACATAGTGACAATGACATGCCACTGCTTTTTATTACAGCTTTGAAAACAAAGAACAAGCTGCAGAATCGTCATACCTGTCAATTCAAATGTTAGGTTAACAAAAGAAGCAGGTACACACCACGTGTGAGTGCTTTATGGGCTATTTTTATCATCCATATGCATCCATTCCAGTGTCTTTCAGCTCTTCTTCTTCTCCTTTCGGCTGCTCCCCTCAGGGGTCGCCACAGCGAAATACCAATGATTCGCGTGTTTGATCTGGCATAGGTTTTTTACGTCAGATGCCCTTCCTGACACAACCTGCTAATTACACAATCACACTTTTCTTCAAGACAGCATCCCTGAGCATCCAACACCTCTCACTGCTCTAATCAGTAAATTAATCACTGACACTACGGCACTTTCTTCCACTGAGGTACTGATGATCACACTTTCAACTATAGCACAGATAAAAAATGGATTAAAAAAAAAACCCCACAAGGAATGTATTATAGCACCATGATCTATGTAGCATCAGTACCTGTAAATTAATCCATTTTTTGATCCTCAATATCACTGAATGTTAAAATGTCATTATACTGGTTACAATAACAATAAAGACATTATGATTATGATTCAGGTACAGACAATAAACAGAGTGTAAGTTTGCAGGCAGTTAACACTAACCTAAATGTACCTAACTGCAGGTGGTAATTTGCCATGGCCTTGTGTAAATTAGATAGTTTTCATAGTGTGGCATATTTGATGGGACAGGGTCTGGTTTTTGTGCAGAATGTAAGTATGTTTAAATTAATGCAACGTACATCATCAACGTATTTTCTTGGCAATGCGGTTTATGGTGGATTTTTGCAAGTAAGTTGTGAGTTTCTCACTACTTTTTGGTCTCATTTGCTTTGTTTTGTTGGCTGCAAAAGCTGTGCAATCGTCTGATGTGTCTGGCTCTTTGTACCTTAATGTGTGAACTGCATTAAAAGTCTGCAGCCTGGGTCTTGTTCAGATTGCCAGGAAAAATCTTTGTTTTTTTTTTTTTTCAAAGCCTTTGGCATGTCAAGTACACATGCAAAGTGCCCTTTTGCATGGCTACATGACTCACAGTGTGTAGCGTGTAGTCCAATCAAACGCACCTGCAGCAGTATTGGATGCTGACACTGCACCTTGGCATCCTGCACTGCCGCCAAAGGGTGCAGAGTCCATAAAGATGCATGCCAAAGGCTTTGAACAAAATAGCTGAATTTTACATGCCCAGAGTGAGAATGTGATTGTAGAAACCATAGATTTTTTTCTCACACATGAATTGTAAATGTAAAGACTCCTGTAAAAGGTTGTTTCAAATTAAAATGAGTGAAGTTGCTGTGCAGACAGGAACATGAAAAAATGCCTTCAACCCCTTTTTGAGGATGCACATGCTTCCCTGATTTCATACTTGTATGCATAAAAGATAACTATCAAATTTAGAAATAAAGTGGTTTTGTGATGAAAATTTAGTGGCACTAACACCGGATAGTACTTCTTTTTTTATTTAAGTTATGGCTGAACACATGCTAGACACTATTGTCAGAGGAAAGTGTGATCACTGACAGGCGTACTGACAGTAGATGAACCAATGACCCACCTCTATTAAGCCTTGATGATCCCATACCAGAGAATCCTGGCTCAAGTACTGCCCTTGATACTAATCAGTGACCATGTGGGTGGTCCTGAAGGTATGAGGGAAGTGGAGCAGACCTTCCTTGGAAATGTCAGAGTGTCAAAATGAGAGCTCATATTAGTGGTGAGGAAAATGTCAACTCTCCGAGACCCCAGCCCGGAGACACGTCTCTTTCATTTCATGCATTATTTTTTATAGCATCTCTGCCTCACCTGACAGCAGTGGCTGAAGCATGACGGGACACATGGGAAAAAGAAAGAGAGTGGTGATAAAATGTGACAAACGCCTCCAGTTTTGTTTGGTTCATGATGTAAGGAAAAGAGAGAATAAAGGAAAAGACAGACAACGGGAGGCAGTAAAAAATGAAGATTAAGCTGTAGGAACAAAAGTGGCAAGCTGCTCAAATGGGACAATGGATGGCTGTTTGAGTTGATAAATGATGCAGATCTTTTGTAATTGTATACGCAGCTCTGGAAGCTCCACAGTGGAGTTTCATTTGAAGAAAATAAAAATGTCTCCTCTGCTAAATATCACCTCTCTCCTCCCTCTCTGTGTGACTGACCCATAATCAGTGTTGGAACGGGACCATTTGTCATGAGAACCTCCGTCTGCAGTCACTCAGTGACATGCTTGACTTAACAACAGAATGTTAAGTGCCCCTTGAGCAAAGATACAAACACACACACACACATAAACACAGAACATGCGGCCATGCAGAGAAAACATGCTCACAGATATGTATGTTATAGTCAGAGATTGTAGCAATATATATGATGAATGATGATAAGGTGCTAAAGTCTATGATCAACCAGCTGTGTGTCTGTTGTTTGGTGCTGATTCGCAGAGGTGGAAAGTAACTAAGTACAAATACTTTATTTGTCAACCTAGAGATTCAGTGGAATTTATTCATGTCTCAATGTTAATGTGAAATTTGTGTTGTGCTCGTTGAATTTCTAACAAACAGTCAAACTAGTTTTAATCCTAATCATATCTGTCCACATCCCACATCCCAAGCAGAGCGTTCACTTCCAGCTGTGACTCACAGATGTGTGTTGTAGCTCTGCTAATGGTTTAACTTCTGCTTGCTGATTATTTATCAGCTGTTTTCTGCAACTTGAGTTACAGTATGACATTTGTTCACATTACTCAAGCACCTCACTAACTTTAAGTTTTTCCCAGTTTTCTGTCAAATAGCTTAGCATTAGCTGATGGGTATCATGATTTCTCCCCGTGCCTTTGTCTCCCCTCTGTCCACTAACCCCAAGAGGTTGAGGCACATGGCCGCCTACCCAGAGCCCTGATTCTGCTGGAGGTTTTTGTGTTCTGTTAAAGGAGTCTCCCCCCGGTCACCCTGGGCATGCCCTCTGAGGTTCAGTTGGGTTTGCTCTAAACATACAGTAGTCAATTGAGACTGTGGCCTTGAATTGTGAAGCACCTAGTGATAATCTTGGATTATGATTGGTGCTATACAAATACAACTGAATTGAAATGAAGTGAATAAATTGCCACATTCTACGTAGCAAGACAACAACTCTAAGAGCACAAGTCGTTTTACCACAGAACAGTTAAAGGCAAACTGTCTTGCAATGGCCAAGTCAATGTTCTGTCCTAAATCATAATCTACATATCAAACATGTGGTTTCAAAACTGCTTGCCTTGAGACTGAATGGTAGTACAATGGTCATGAATGCTTACTTGTATCTAAATTCACTTGTAAGTTTTACTATAGAATAATTGATTGATAGGAGGAAAAAAAAAATTGTGAGAAACATTTTAATGAGGGGTTTTGCCAGTGGTTGTGAGGTGCAGTACTCCCAACAACACTTTCTACAGCCATAGAAATGGCTCAGCTAGGAAAATTAATTAATACACTTATGAAGCCAGAAATACTGCATTTTCTTCAAAGTTTCCTGTCACATTATACCTTAACAGATGGCACCTAGTAAAAGATTACTTTTCATTGCCTGTTCATGGTTTCCAGAGCAGCTACAGTGGAAAACACGAGGTCAATCACTGCTGAATTCACGGTTTTAATGTCTTCATTATGTAGAAGCTTGAACAATGTTCTTTTTACGTGAGCCATTTCTGCCTCCTTTTAATATTGTGCCATAAATATTTCTCTCTCTTTTACCTCTTAGGTCACTAGTTTCTTGGCAGAGAGTCCTTATTGTCATTCTCTTTGTCTGGTAGTGGACCTGTTCTGAAGAGATCAGCATTTGGTGAAAACAGCTTCTGCACCAGAACCAGATGAAACAACAAAAGCTGCAGATTCTGTCCCTTAAGCTTACACCACAAGGCACTGGGTCACGCACAGAGCCAGCTCTGCTCTGCAGCTCTATGATCATTTGTTTCTCGAAGACTTTGTTCTGGCACTTCATAAATGCTTCAGCCAGGCTCACCATGTTATCTACAGAGGACCATTCTGCAACAATATGCTTCACTCACATGCTCCCGGACACTGTGTACTGGGTAAGTATTAGCTGGTTTAAAAGGGATTTGGTTTTTTCAGATAAGAAGCTTTTTAATATTACTTACTGTGTCTTAGACACTGAGGATGAGATTATTTCTATCTGTTCTCTTTATTCACTTCAAAATCAGGAGCTTTGTAGTTGAGACTAATGAGAATGTGGTAAAGTTAACATATCACTGTAGCTGTCAATCAGATTGAGCAACACCCCTTTATATAAGACCAGATGACTTATGGCTTATTAGAGAAAATATGTGTAGAAATACATATACACAGTATACATAACATGAAGACATCAATACAGGCACATACATGCATATATACAGTATATACAGTACAGGCCAAAAGTTTGGACACACCTTCTCATTCAATGCATTTCCTTTATTTTTATGACTATTTACATTGT
>JAQQAE010012321.1:0-13221 GCA_029823295.1 Pseudamia nigra | reverse complement strand
TATAAGGCGCAGTGTCATATTTGGACAAAAATGACGGCTTTTAGATGCGCCTTATAGTCCGGAAAATACGGTAACTTACGAGTGCACTGTTAGCTTGGTCCCAGTAAGCTAACAGGTAAACTACAGTACCTAATACCAGTGTGCACAGTTGGACCTTTTTAGGCAACATTCTGTCAACATTTATACAGATCTGCTGAGACACTGAAGACGATGAGAATTTTAAGTTTTGCATTAAAAATACTTTACAACAAAGCTTTTTTTTTTTAAGCTAGAGGTGATTTATGTCACTTGATAACTTTAACAAGAGTAAATGTGCCTCGAGGATGACACACTTTTTTCAAATTGTGACACAGCACACATTTAACACACGATTGATCAGCTGACTTATTGACTGATTATTTGTGTGAATTACATGTTTGAACAGGTGCAGTGTCCTTCCACATATTCCACTAATGTGAAAAAAAATGTGTGCTAGTTCAGCCACGGATGGACGAGCAAACAAAATGATTCTTTAGGTCATCTGTGTAAAAAGCATTTTAGGTGGAATTTACAAACAGAATGTTCTACTTCCATCCATCCATTTTCTACCCCTTAATCCTCGTGAGGGTCGGGGGGGATGCTGGCGCCCATCCTAGCTGACTTGAGCGAAGGCAGCCCTGTGATGTTCTACTTCTTCTATGCCAATTTTTTAGATCCATGTGTAACAGAACTTTAATCACCACTTTCTGACATGACAGACTACATGTACTGCAAACCAGTTTATGGACATTCTTGTAATGCACGTTTTTTTGGGCAATTTTTCAAAACTGTAAAAATCCACTTGACATTTTATGAAAACACAAGTTATAATAGTGCCATTTGATTAAGAGGCTACAAGTGTAGCTCATCATTGTTAAATATATATAGTTTGAGCCATGCACTTTACATGTGTCTTCACCTGGAGTGTTTTAGCCACTAATTCATAACTCAGCATTATTGACTAGGAGTTAAAATAAACTGACAGTGTGCCTGTGTAGGTTATCCGTATTATCAAGAACACAGTATGGTATACAGTGGGGAAAATAAGTATTTGATAAACCGCTGATTTTGCAAGTTTTTCCTCTTACAAAGAATGGTCTGCAACTTTCATTGTAGGTACACTTCAACTATGAGAGACCGAATCTTAAAAAAAATCCATAAAGTCACATTGTACGATTTTTAAATAATTAATCTGCATTTTATTGAATGAAATAAGTATTTTATACAATAGAAAAATAGAACTTGGGTTCAGGTCTGGAGACTGGCTATGTCACTCCAGGACACTGAAATGCTTCTTACGGAGCCACTCCTTAGTTGCCCTAACTGTGTGTTTCGGTCGTTGTCATGCTGGAAGACCCAGCCACGACCCATCTTCAATGTTCTTACTGAGGGAAGGAGAGTGATACCCAAACTCTTGCGATACACGGCCCCATCCATACTTGCCTCAATACGGTGCAGCCGTCCTGTCCCCTTGCAGAAACACACCCCCCAAAGCATGATGTTTCCGTGCCCATGCTTCACAGTTGTGATGGTGTTCTTGGGATGGTACTCATCCTTCTTCCTCCTCCAAACACAACAAGTGGAGTTTGTACCAAAAAGTTCTATTTTGGTCTCATTTGACCACATTACCTTCTCCCATGCCTCCTCTGGATCATCCAGATGGGTCATTGGCAAACTTCAGATGGGCCCAGACATGTGCTGGCTTGAGCAGGGGGACATTGCGCTCGCTGCAGGATTTTAATCCATGACGGTGTAGTGCGTTACTCATAGTGACCTTTGAGACTGTGGTCCCAGCTCTATTGAGGTCATTGACCAGGTCCTCCCATATAGTTCTGGGCTCCTCACTCACCTTTCTCATGATCATTGATACTCCATGAGGCGAGATCTTGCATGGAGCCCCAGTCCATGGGAGACTGACAGTCATCTTGAGTTTCTTCCATTTTCTAATAATTCTGCCAGCACTTGGTGCCTTCTCACCGAGCTGCTTGCCTACTGTCCTGTAGCCCTTGGGCAGGTCTACAGTTTTGTCCCTGGTGTCCTTAGACAGGTTTTTGGTCTTGCCCATGGTGGAGAGGTTGGAGTCTGATTGATCAAGTGTGTGGACAGGTATCTTTTATACAGGTAATGAGTTCAAACAGGTGCAATTAATACAGGTAACAAGTGAAAGATAGAAGGGCTTCTTAAATACGAACTAAGTGGTCTGTGAGAGCCGGAATTCTTGCTGGTTAGTAGGTGATCAAATACTTATTTCATGCAATAAAATACAAATTACTTATTTAAAAATCATACAATGTGATTTTCTGGATTTTTAAAAAACTGTCTCTCACAGTTGAAGTGCACCTATGATGAATATTACAGACCTGTCCATTCTTTGTAATTGGGAAAACTTGCAAAATTGGTGGAGTATCAAATCCTTATTTTCACTTATTAAATACTTTTTTGTAAGACAATAATCATTTGTTTTATTCAGTTGTACTGTTTCCTCTTGTAAAGAAAGTCTTTGTCTGTTTTGCTACAACACTGTTCTAGAAAGACTTGTCGATACAGGTCCCCTAGAGGGACAAAAAGAGCAGAGGATGAGGCTGAAAGTCAGTCCTTGCCTCTTCATGCTGTTGATTTTTAATATGTAATTGAATGCACAAGTCACAGCTGTGACAAAGTGCAACCTGTCATTTTAATTATGCAATATATTTCAGAAAAGATATACAACATCTGACACACTTCATAATACTGCAATTTTCCTCACGATGTACCTTTCATGTTTGGTCTCTTGGGCAGCTCTCAGAAGCTCCTGTATGTTCTTAGTGATCTGCTCTGTCTTACAGATGACGTCCTCTGTGCACGGCAGGGTGGCATCCTCTTCCTCTGGCTCCGCTGCTTCTGTAGCTTGTAGAGAACTGCTAAAAGCAGACAGAAACAGAAATACTTACTATTAGAGTGTTAATTTGGCGAAACAGGTAGCTTACATCAAACAGGTACAAAGTCCAACAACGCTAACCTTATCCTAAATTGACAAAAGTTAACAGTGAATGCTCTTCAGTTGTCTCTGTAAGTTTCTTCTAGGATGCCTTTAGTAGAATACTGTACTTCATAATTTTATATTTATTTTCAGAACACCATGGCTGGAATTCAAATGAAAAATAGTGGGGAAATCAGAGCCAGGAGGGCCCGTGGGGATAACAGACACCAACAAGGACGAGTCCCAGGCAGTACACTTTGCAGCTCTGATTACTCATGTGAAGTGTTTTGATTTCCATCACTGTGGATGTATTATTCACAGCATAAGTTGACATTACACGGGTTCACTTCATCTACAATCAGTTGGATGAATAGTTATTTATCCAATACGATGCAGCTTTTTAAATGCTAGTTTTTCCATTTCTAAATAGTGTGGAGTGCCCCAGGAACTTTCCCTTGGACCACTATTAGTGAAATATCAGAAGTAAAAATACTCCTCTCCAGCTGACACAAATAAAGTCCATCATCACTTTTTAAAGGAAATACAGTACAGTGTTGTCTTCCAAAGACAATGTATGAAAAGATTAGACTTGTCTGCCCAGATGAGTTAAACATGTCATCTTTACCTGGTCTCTTCTAGTTCAGAGTGGTTTGGTGTAGAGTCATAGTCATTCTCCAGCATGGTACTCTGTCCTTCCAGACTACAGCCCTACAGAGATATTCATAGTACGATGTCAGGCAAATATTACATGCAGCTACATTACAAATTACTGGACATAACCAGCACACAGTCAATCATTCACAAATGTTGGTGCCAATTTAATCAGAACCATGCATTTCTGAAAACAAAGCCAAGATTGCATTTCATTTTAATTACAAGAAGAGGAAAAGGCAGGAAATATTAATCCATTTGAGCATAACAGTACAAACGGCAGGCAATGCCATTAGTGGACGTGAAGAAATCCTAGGGGTTTTCTGATCAGTGACCACAGCTAATAAGCATGTTTTGAATCTGTCACAGTTGTCTGACTATTTACAGCATTCTGTGGTGAAGCATTTCATCCTCTCTTCTCAGGTTGACTTTAGCCAAAGATACTCTATGGTAGAGTTGGGCGATATGATGACAAATATTCTTCTGATAAAATATTTTGTCAAATGATGTAAGTAACCATCTTAATATTAATGTGAATCTACTTTATGTGTAAAGGCAAATCAACATGATGAAAATGGTGCAAAAAAAGGGATCAATGTAAAAGATTAAACAACGTAGAAGCTAAAGGTGCAAATGACGTAAAAAAAAATGCCAAAGACAAAGGCATTGTGCAACACAAACACTATGTAAAAGACAAATTGACAGCAAGACATAAATGCTATGATGTAAAAGATGCAAAGAGAAGAAAAGGTCATGAAAGATAAAAAAAAACTTATAGGACATTTGATCAAAATAAATTAAATGAGCAGTTTCTATTTTGATTAAATGTTTATCATTAAATATACATGATTAGGATTAAGTAAAACAACCAAAAATTACATGACTACATAAACAAAATAAAACCTAAAGAATAAATTAAGAAAATATTCAATACTGTGCAAAAGTTTTAGGCACCTTGAGTTAGTTACTTTAGCAGACAATAATAACCATAAACATGCATGTCTCCATCACCACAGGACCAGAATACACAAACATTTCATTTCCAGTCTCAGTTTTAAATGTTACCTCCCTTTGTACATAAAATGTGCTTAACGAATCTAATGACCTAAGCCAAGTTTCATTCAGCATATGTCAATATTTTTTGTTCTACTTTTTTCCACAGGAATGGATGTTCCATTAAATATGGATTTTTACCTATTTAAGCCATTTAGTTCATTATTCACAATCCCACAAAAAACAACAAACCAAAAAGGTGGATATTTGCAAGTTCTACCTCAATGATTTTAGCCTAAAGCTTATTCATTTATCGTACATGCTTATGGTCATTATAAAATTGATAATAAGACAAGACCACAAACCTAGGTGCCTAAAACTTTTTCACAGTACTGTGCATCACTAGAAATCATCCTTAAGCATCACAAGATATATCACTAATTAGTGTTTTATCACCCAGGCCTACTATACAGACAGAGAGAGAGTGTGCTGGGGTTGTTCAGATAAATGAACAGCAGCAGATGCACTGTGATATGTGCATGCATGCAGGCAATGCTGATACAAAAGCAGTTTAAGTACACAAGGCAGGAGAGAGAAGACTGTGGGTCAAGAACAGACAGTTAGTGCCGTCCCAGGAGCTGCCTCTGTGCGGAACATCAGTACTTAACCCTTCGAGATCTCTCATCCCATGACCAGGACAGGGAAGAGGGGAAGGTAGGGAGGGAGGAAGCAGCCGTCCCCAAAGGACCCCTCCCAATCTAGAAAGGGGTCAAACCAGGTTGAGCACACTCTATTGGGATGCAATCAATGAATGAATGAACAAATGAAAAACCAACACCAGCCCCAAGCCAGGCGTCACTGTTTTGTCCTGTGTGAACACTTCATCAGGAGCATTTGTGCTTACGTTGGTTGGGAAGGGTTGTAAAACGACTCCATCCTCGTGGCGGGCTGTTTCAGCTCGGTGGGTGAACTGCCTCGGACTAGAACCAGTCTCGTACATGGACATTGCACGACCTCCGCGGGGAGGGTGTCGACCAAAGGGCCCCTGGAGGTGTTGCTGTCCAGAAGGGGCCTGCCATCGCAGTGTTGTGTTTTCAGTCTGCAGGGAGTTCAGCTGCACAGAACACAATGTCTTTCAGTTCGGCTTTAGTTGGGGGACGATCTTCTTACAAAAGCTTCACTGGGCATCAATAATACAATGCAATACAATGAGGCTTCCTAGAGAAAAGCAATCTCTCTATGTCACATTTCTACTGACCGCTGTCTTGTTTTTGCTTCATTTTGTCACAACAAAAGGTTCCTGTCTTGGCAAATAAAATGCTGACAGTCTGTTGTATCAACGCTTGAAGTGTGACCCCTTAAAATACTGCTGTGTTAGCAGTTGCCCTTGTTTACATCAAAACTCAAAAAAGAGCATTGAATCAGTTTACTGTCTGTCCCAACAACAGAGTTCTTCTTTGTTTTATGTTTATTGGAAGGCCACATACAGACAAAGGAACCAAAAACGATTTGCATTGCTGTCTGCACAAAACCTATTTGTTCTGACACCATACATACATGAATGTTAATATGTAAACTGCGTCCATTCTCCCATTTCTCTTAAATCCTGGCACACTCTCCACACTAATACGTCATTGTTTTAAAATGCACAACTTTTACAGCATTTACACCTTATGCCCACATCATGGAGTGTTTTAGAAATGCAGATAACCCTGTTTTAGTTTAGAAACAGAAAACGTCTGTTAAGTTCAAAAATGAAATAGGCACCTGCATTCAGTGCTGATTAGTGCTTATTTGAGCGTCACACAACAATAAAAGAAAAAGGCATAGAGGTCTTGAAAGGTCAGTGCTGCTGGAAAAGAAATGTTTATTATTTAGCCTTAGTTCATTCTTAATTCAAAAGCTCATACACAAGACTGGTCACATGGTTTCACTGATTTTTTTTTTTGATTTTTTTTTTGTTTTTACTTTTGAGGGATCTAAGTTAAGGCAATGAAAATGAGGCCTCTGGACAGGGCAGCATTAACGCAGGTTAATTCTGTTTAGGAAAATTGGAGTCAAGGAGTAAATAAACCAGCAGGTGGAGGCAGCACATTGGGTCAACACTCAACACATTCACACCCAACTAGTGAGGTGAAGAAAAAGTAAGGCTTTGAAATAACTAAATAAATGCTGTAATCTGTTGTCAATCTACAGTTATTAGTCATAGCCTATTTTCTAACTGTTCAAATTGCATCAATCACTAAGTTGTTACTCTTGGCAACATAATCAGATGTTCACCATCTTGATCAGAACCAGCTGACGACCACTGACTAAAGGAAAAATAATACCATAACTGACCTTTTCTCCTTTGCAGGCTGTAGAGTGTAATATGATATCCTCTATAGTATGCCGTCAGTGAATGAATAAATGCTCAGCTTGAATTACATACAGACAGGATGATCAAATATTTTGCATCACCAAATTTCATGACACACTTTCAACCTTTAATAATTTCAAAATACTTAGAACCAATTCATAACTGGATGAGGTGACTCACAACATGTAAAGAACTGTAGACCTCACTTGCCTCAGTGAAGGACAGTGTTCATGATTCAACAACACAAAAATGACATCCAAGGGAGAGTTCCAAGGTGAAAACCACTGGTGACCAACAAGAACACAAAGACTCATTTCACATTTGCCAAAAAATATCTCAATGATCCCAATAGTTTCTGTGAAAATATTCTGTGGACTGATTAGACAAAAACACCCTGTTACATCTGGCATACAACTACCACAGCATTTCATAAGACATCATCATACCAACAGCCAAGCATGGCGGTATGTGATGGTCTGGGATTGCTTTGCTTCTTCAGGACCTGCTGTAATTGACTAAACCATGAATCCTTCTCTCTACCAGAATATCCTGAAGGAGAATGTCTGGACATCAGTTCATGACCTAAAGCCCAAGAGCACTTGGATGATACAACATGACAATAATCTAAAACATACCAGCAAGTCTACATTTGAATGACTCAAAAAAACAAAATGAAGGCCGTTCATGCTTGTAACCACCCTAATGTGGCTAAATTAACATAAGGGTGGACCAAAATCCCTCCACAGTGATGTTTAAACACTTACAGCTAGTTATCACAGAAGCTGGATTGCAGTCGTTTCACTCAAGGGTGAGACAAAAAAAAAGATTATTAAATTTAGGGGGTAAATACTTTTTGACTTGGGGCCAGGTAAGTCTGGGTAGCTTTTTTGGAATAACTGAAATAATTTAAAACCTGTTTTTGTATTTACTCAGGTTAGGTCTGTCTAGTATTTAAATATTTGATGATCTGACACCTTGAAGTGTGACAAATATACAAAAAAGAGAATCAGGAAGGGGGCAAATACTTTTTCACAGCACTGCATATACAGTGGAACCCTAGGTTACGGGTGCTTCGGCACACAAATTTTTTGGGTTATGAGGAAGACATCAGGCAAAATTTTGTACTGGCTCATGAGCAAAGATTCGGGTTGCAAGTAAATTTTTTTCTTTTTCTTTTGCCTTTTTTCACCTGAAATGGTGCTTCGTTTTGTGTTTTTTCATGTTGGGGCCTAAGAAGGATGCTAGTGGTAAGAAGAAAACCCGTAATATGATCTCGATGCCAGCGAAAGGACACGGGCAGATCTGTCCACAGTCAAAGAGATTTGTACAGTGCATCTTTAAATATTATATTTCACCAAAGAATAAAAGAAAACTCAACTTTTCCCAACCCCAAAAACACCACTGGAAATGAAATTAATAAAATCAACACAGATACTCTGTCAAAATGAACTTATATTTGCAATATGAATTCAAAACAAAACCACAAACTCCACTCAAGACAGGTGGCACAGCCACGTGCACTTAACCCAGACATGCAGGACAAATCCCTCAACAAATGTCCTGTTTAGCATCTGGTCACAACTCCAGATTCTTCTCCCAGCTTAGTCTAGACACATCCATTGGAAGAATAAAGCAAAAAAATGGAATAATATCCTTACCGATGCAGTCTGACCCAAGCAGCTGAACACCAAACGGCGTCTGCTCCCGGGGGACTTCCCCACCATGAGCCATGTCACCTCCCCTTATATCATCGCAAGTGTGTGTGTGTGAGATGAAAAAATAAAAACAACCCGAGAAAGTGCACACTGGTCATGTATTAGACGAAGTGACTGACATTTGCGTCACCCATTTTCGTAACATTTTAAGGAGCAGGCAGAGGCAAACCTCTTTGGATTACTATTTTGGCAAAAGATCATTGCCTGCTGAAAGTGATGATGCTGATGGTGGTGAAACAGGCCAAAAGCAGTGAATAAAAATCAGAAAAGAAAAAAAATCAATTGTTTTCTTGGGTCTTGGAACGGGTTAATTGGTTTTACATGTATTCTTATGGGAAAACAGTGCCTGGCTCGCAAATTTTTCGCTTCACAAGCTTCATCCCAGAATGGATTAATCTCGTAACCCTGGGTTCCACGGTGTATCACATTGACTGTGGTGTTTGTGTGCTGTCAGTGACTATGAACCTTAATCCACAACATACTGAAAGATGGTCTTGTCAGCGAGTTTCCCTCATTCAACACACTCATCACTGTGTTATATAATGAGGATGTGTCATGACCTCTGTGGTCACTGTTTGTGGATAACTACTTCATTCTTCTGACAATCCACAAGAAATGTAGCCATTCACGTAGCAATCCAATACAGCTGAAGTTATGGAATGTACTGCATACATTATGCACAATATATGGGTTAAAACTTAGCCTTCATTGCAGTAAAAAAACACCACCTGTGTTTTAAAGCAAAGAAAACAGAGCCGTCAGTGCTGATTACTTAGCTGGTACACCACCAAAGAAACATATGGCTGCCATCCTTAATATCAAGTTCCCCATTATACTCATTGTGATGTTCAGAAGCTTACCTTGCTCTGCATCAACCGCAGCTCTTCACTAAGATGACAGTTAACTTTGAGAAGCTGCTGGATTTTGGCTTCTGAGGCAGTGAGTGCACTCTTCACTTCCATAAATTCCTGCACTGTGATAGGTCCATCGGAAAGGTCAGATGACTCAGAACTCTGCAGCAGAATAGTTGACAAGGAAAGGACGTTTTGATCAGTTTTGGTTTGTAGTCATGAAGAAGGGCCAAGTCCTTACTTTAACTTATGACCCAGACTCAAAACATGTTCTTTTGACACAGATTTCATCTTAGGCAAAAAGAAAAGTTACACCTGCCATATTCACCTGCTAGAACAGGTGAATATGGCAGGTGATCAATCACTGTGATTTGTTTTTGGGCCAGAAACTGCTTTACTGAGAGCACAGTGTGCACTAGAGCACTGTCTTGGAGACTGAAACAGTTTCCATAATTATGGTCTCTTTTGTCAGACCTTTGAACGCTTTGTTCTATTTGTTGATGCCAAATCAGCATCAACAAATTGAAGTTTTTGCATGATTAGCATCCACAATGCTAATCATCTTGGACATCCTCTCTGCCTTCACTAAATCTTTTGTTCCATTTAAACACGTGTACATGACATGCAGTGTGACTCATACACCTCAGGAAATAGATGAAAAGATCCAGCTGCTCCTCATAAGCGCAGTCTCATTATTTAAAAGACATACCTTGTATACAGCAGTTGATGCTGAGACTAATAATGATTTGCTGCTTTATGGATTATGCCATCAATAACACATATTTGTCAACTAAATGGCTAATTACATGATTAAATAAAGTCAAAGACTATAGTCAGGCAGCAGCACTACTACTACTACTACTACTACTACTAGACTGGATTTATATAGCACTTTTCAGGACACCCCAAGACACTTTAAAATGAACCCATTATTCACTCATTCCACAGTCACACACTAGTGGTGGTAAGCTACATGTGTAGCCACAGCTGCCCTGGGGCAGACTGATGGAAATGTGGATCAATATGCATCAACAGCCTCTGTGACCACCACCAAATTCATCCACCATTCATGTGCATTCATACTGTACATGACAAGGTGGGTGTGGCAAGGATGGAGCAGTGTTCGAATCTCCAATCTTCTGATAACTGGACAACCTGCTCTACTTCTTGAGACCCCAAGTCTCATCACCTACTTGTTAGTGATATTAAATAATAATTAACAGCATAGTATGGTCAAAGCAATCATGAGTCAAAAAGCTATTATTACATGTACATCTGTAAATTAGGTGTAAATTAAAGTCAACATGTCAATCCAATGCTGTCCACACTCTAAGACATTGTGTACTAAGGTAAAAGTTGATTGGACATGGCTCCCAAGTTAACCAACCACAGCCACCTGTCACACTCTTTGACCCAGAGCTCAGATCTCCACTGAGGGTTTTTGGTCCATGTCTTAGTGGTAAGTGGTAAATGTAGGGCTGTTACTACAGCGCTGCATCCAATATCAACAAAAAGTCACTGGTCCAAATTGCAGAGACTAATGGAGCTCAGAGGGAAATGGACCTGGGCTGCACATTTTAAATGCAGAGAGCTGAAACTGCTGTTATGACAAATAACTCCCTAACACTTTGGCACTTTGACACCTGCTCTTCATATGGATTCTGAGAGTGAGCCTGAAAAGATGGTTAAGTAGCAGAATATGCAAACCTTGGTCCTTCCATCATTGCAGCTGTCACCACAGGTTGCCTCTTGTACTGGGTCTTCATCTGATGCCACGCTGTCATAATCTGGTTGGTCATTATCCAGGCTCTCACTATTGTGGCGACTGTCTATCCCCTGTAGGATCAGTTCTACATTTTCTGTAGGCAGACCAAAAGATCAGAAGATTAGGGATCAAATGAGCTCTACTGGCAGCTGTCTAAATCAAGGAGTTCAAATTCTCTGCGTAAGAACTACTTTAGATTAATTAAGACTTTAGGAGCATGCTTCTGAATTGTGTGAAGTCACGTATAACAAGTGTGAGAGCTGTTAAAAAGTGGTGTTTTACCTTTGGGACTTTCACAAGAATTACCCCATTGTCGCCGTTTAGCATCCGTTAAAATATCAATGACCAGAGTTGCAAACTCATGAGCGCTAAACCTGGCCAGTTTTTGACGACCCTGAAAAAAACAAAAAAAACAAGCAGTGATAAAAGAATGAAAATGCAGTGAGGCTGTTTATCATTCAACGGGAGAAAAACAGTCTATTCACTTGCCTGGTTTCGGGTAGATGAATACTCAGGATTGACGGGCAGAAAAGGTACAACTGTGGTGTCTGTTACAAGTGTGCTGTGGTTCTGAGTGGCCAACCACACTGAAAATATAAGCATATATAGCAAATACATTATAATGCGTAACAACATAAAAATACTGCTGAAAATTCTCAATCAAAAAGTCACACTAATATTTTGTTGCACTGCCTTTAGCTTTGATGAGAGCACACATGTGCTGTGCAGTTATTTCTGTAAGCAATAACATTTTCTGTCCTGTTGCATTCATTTTTCTCCAAGATCTTATATTGATGGAGTGAGAGCACTGCATGAAGTCTTCCAAATATTTTCAAAGGGGTTAAAGTCCAGACGTTCTGGAGCAAAATTTACATTTCGTGCTCCCTGAAACACTCTTACTATTTGAGCTCTATAAATCTTGTCGTTGAAATGAATTTGACATCAGGGCAGAAAAATTCAGCTGATAGAAAAACCTGGGCCCATATCCATTTAGCTTCCTGTTGCATAGAGTTGCTCAAGTATAGAAATTCTAAAATAATTCTTAGAATTATGGGTGTGGTTTCTGAATTTCACCTTAAAGCTCAGAATAGGTTCTAGTAAAGATAAGTGATTCAAAAAACATCTTAATCCTTCAAAGAGCTCCTAAGCAGACAAACTGCTAGGAGGAGTGAGGAGGCCATTTAAGAGGACAAAGACTCCAATTTAACATGAGTTTGAATGGAACTGGTTAAATCCAAACACAGCCACATGCCCAGTTATAAGAGGGTGTGTATACTTGTGCAACCTCATTATCTCAGTTATTTTTAATTCACCTCTCTGAAAAAATTCAGTTTGTTTTTCAATTGCATTGTAGAGGTTATAGCTCGCATTAAAAGGTGGAAAAAGTTGTGAAGTTATTTATCTTCTTACCTCACAAAAACCTGGCATTTGAAAAGCGGTGTGTAGACTTTTGAGATCCAATGTACTGTATGTATATTAGGGCTGTCAAATGACAAAAATTTTTTATCTGATTAATCACAGGGCACTGTGGATCAATTTCGATTAGTCACAATAATTACCCATTTTAATTTCATTTTGTTGGAGCAAAAACCCTTATGACAGAAGGTGATACATAGTCACCTGACTGACACACATGGGGCGCAGGTTCGAATCCAACTAGGGCAAAAAATATGTTAATGAGCGGATACCACCATCCAGTGTTGGTCCTTAGGCAAGACTCTTTGCGCTACAGCCTACCTCATACAATGATGAGAGAGAAACAAATTAACGTCTGGGGAACCAGATGAAAAATGGCTACTGGAACACGACGGAGAAACTGCCAAACAAAGGCTTCAAGCCTTGGCCAGCCACCTAAAGAGGTACACAAGAGAAAGTGAAGCCAGACGAATAAACCGGCAGTTCTCAACCCA
>JAQQAE010012320.1:0-13221 GCA_029823295.1 Pseudamia nigra | reverse complement strand
CTAATGTTTATCAGTACATTACAGAAAATAATGAACTTTATCACAATATGCTAATTTTTTGAGAAGGACCTGTAGTGTAAGAAAGTCATACATGACTATTAAATTAATAGATAACTATTTTGATGATTTCCCTCCTTGAATCACCCTGTTATCGTGGTGGAGGAGTTTGCATGCCTGAGTGATCCTAGGAGCTATGTTGTCGGGGGAAACTTGCCCCTGGTAGGGTCTCCCGAGGCAAATTGGTCCTAGGTGACCGGTCAGACTAAAAGCGATTCAGAAGACCTTTTCCTTCCTGTGGGCCCACCACCTGCAGGAAGGGTCATGAGGATCCGGTGCTGTGTGGTTTTGGGTGGTAGCTGAAGGCAGGGCCCTGGATGGTCCAACCACTGGTTGCCAAGACTAGCTCCAACTGGGAGGAGGCCCTGGGGCAGACCCAGGACACGCTGGAAGGACTACGTCTCTCGGCTGGCCCAGGAACACCTGGGGGCCCCCAGAGGAGTAGGTGGCTGGAGAGAGAGCAGTCTGGGCTTCTCTGTTCCGGCTACTGCCCCCGCAACCCTAACCAGGAGAAGCGGAAGATAATGGATGGATGGATATTTTGATTACTGATAATGAGTTTGAGCAACTGTGGTTGTAAATTAAGGTGCTTTTGAGTGGAAAAAAAAAAACAAACAAAAAAAACAAGGTCTAAATTTTCTGAGTTCAGGTTTTTAAATGTGAAAATGTCTCCCGTGATAATGAACTTAAATCCCTTGGTTTTGAACCAAACAGAAGGTGTCAATCTGGGCTCTGAGAAAACACTTTGTCGCAATTTTCCAATGGTTTTAGTCTACTGATTACTGAAATGATCACAAGTAATCAGTGAAAATAATGGTACTTGCAGATCTCATCCATTCATTTGTCTCGAAAATGCAGTTAAAAGTCTCTCCTGTTCGTAGGAACAGATTCACAGTCGCAAAACAAACCTGATGAGACGTAGGTGTTACGTAGGAATCACAACCATTTGCATTTTCAACCCAGTGATAAATACAGAGTGGCATAAATCCTGTAACATTTAAATGCACAAATGTTTAATTACCTTTGTGCACAGCTGGAGTGCAGTGTTTGACTAACATGAACTGAGTTGTGGGTGTAATGCAAGGGTGTCGCAGAAACAGTGTTTGGCAGCATAAGTACACACAGCTTCCTCCATATGAAACACTGAAGGAGTCTGGACGTCTTCCACACATTCAGTTAAGTGCTAATTAATTCATGCAAACACGTCAACTATTGGAAATTTAATCTCCAACAGATTTGACGCGTCTATAAAAGCAACAGTTCAGTGTGGGTTTGATGTCAGTTATGCAGCACGGTCAATTATCGTCACTCAGGTCTCTAACCAAGGACTTTAATCATCTCAAGAAAGCTTTTCTGTCTGCACGTCTAATCAACGTATTATCAGCACATTATCTGTGAGAGGCAGACGAGGAGAAAGACAGAGCCTCTTCACTTCCAACACGGTCTATACATGTAAACCTCACAGATATAGAAAAAAAGCACAAAAAAGGCTGAGGGAGTTTGAGTTCAAAACAAAGAGTGTGTAGGAGGAGGCATCCGCTGCAGGTGGCCTCCCTACCTCCACTTCCACACTATAAATGGGGATGTAAACTCACAAAACACAGGGACTGAAACATATTTATACACAGATTCATACCAAATATTGATACGAGGGCTGCTTCCACAAAGATAGAACTTGACTAAGGCTTAGTTCTCACCCACACTGCAGATATGTGTCTGAGTATATCTACTGTCCAAAACTGTTGAGTTCTCCACTATCGTTTCTAGGGAAAATTTACTTTGACTTGCGGGTAGATAGAAGAAGATATATTATGAAGGAATCAGGGTTTCACTTCTTTTTCTACTGTAAACTGTACTGTTTACTATAAAAACACTATGATTCCTGGAAAGTAATATCTCAATAATAGAGCAAAAATGCCCCAGTCATTGTCCACTGGTCAAATCCAAAATGGGCAGGACTTGGGCTCTCTAGACAATTCCATATACCGCTTTAGAATAACTTGAAATGTGCTGTTCTTTGTTCAATAAGAACATTGGATGCAAAACTGTACAAACAGTACGAGTCAGTCTGAATGACTACACACCGATTTACTTTTGATGGAACAATCGTAATAAGGAAATGTGTTTTAAATTTGACAACGAGCAACGCCAGCCGTTATTCTGTTGCCTCCATCTCCAACAATAATCAGCTGTTACTGTAAAATACCGTGTTGAATTTCCTCTTGAGGCCAATTATCCTCATCCTCAGGGCCATTTCTAGCACTGTTCTTGAATACAGACACTATTGTGGCCTTTGTGATGTCCAAGTGTCTCCGGCTCTAAAACCACACTTGACTTTAAATTAGCTCTTGAACCCCGTGTGACCTTTAACATACGGTAACCCCGAACAGAACAAGTGTCTCAGTTGAATCGAGTCCAGACATACGGAGATGAAACTCCCTGAGCAGCAGCCACGTTGAGCTTTTTATATCCATACAAGAGAGTGAACTTGACCTACTTTGATCTTAGATAAATGGAGAAGCACAAATCAAGGTCTGCTTCGTTCACAAGGCAAGTGTGCGGTTTCTACTCTGACAGTGACACCAACTTGTTCCATTACTGTCAATTTACGACTCATAGCGAGACCAAAATATTTCTGCAAACCTCATTCCCGACTCAGCAGGGTTTGAAAGTGGCTCTTTGCCAGAGACAAAACGAACCACTTTGACACAGTGTCAGTAATCATAGCCTGGAGCAAAGGAAGTGAACACAACGGCAGCTGGAGTCAAGCTGAGGGGCTTTGGCAACGTTTCAGGATTATTAACATTCATGCAAAATAAAAAAGAGACAAGTTGATTAAAGTCTGATATGACTGGGGCCTGAATCATATCCACAGATGTAGTACTGTATATTTAAATTAAGTTCAGTGATGTATACCTGCATTATTCAATTCTATTTATCTAGCACCTGTTGTCTCTAGGAGCATCACAAATAAGAAGCCTCAAAAGGCTATATCCAGAGCAAACCCAAGAGTACTCCCAAGAGCAAGCCTAGGCCAATGGGGAGGAAAAAACCCCAAGAGCAAGCCTCGGGCAACAGAGGAGGAAAAACATCCTTTAAGGGAACAGGAAAAACCCTGAGGAAGAACCAAGGGCTCTGCCTCGACCAGTTGGGCTTAGTGGACAG
The DNA here is from genome assembly GCA_029823295.1 of Pseudamia nigra. NCBI lineage: Eukaryota > Metazoa > Chordata > Actinopteri > Kurtiformes > Apogonidae > Pseudamia > Pseudamia nigra. The sequence goes on along the minus strand of JAQQAE010012320.1, from coordinate 9,999 downwards.
AGGACAGACTAAAGAAAAGATAACGCTACACATTATTGCAAGAACATAAAGAAAAAGGACAAACATAAACATAAACATAATAAGAAATTAAATGAACCAAATAGTCAAGAAAATGGACAAATAAGATGCAAAATTAACATCATAAGAAGCAAAATAAGCAAAAACAACAAAAATCAGGACAAAACAGATACAATAAAAAAACAAGATGATTAGAATAAGTCAGAAAGTGACCAGAAATTGCCACAAAACAAAATAAAATAAACAAAATCATCAAAAAATGGAGTAAAAAGAACACAAAAGGGAACAAAATGGACAAAATACTCCCTGAAAGTGACAAAAATGACCACAGAAGGAAACAAAATACACAAAAATATCAATAAAATTAATCAAAATATACACAAGAAGAAACAAAAGGAACAAATTAATCAACTAAATATATTAAAATGGGATGCAAAATTACCAAAGTAATTAACAGAACTACTAAAATCAGAAATAAAATGGATAAAATGTCAAAGGACAGTAAATAATTAACTATGAAGAATAATGAACAAAAACAAGATGTACTGTAGGACAAAATAAACATAAGGAACAAATGAACAAAATATCCCAGAAACATTAACAAAATAAGAAACAACAGACAAAACATCAAGACCATGAACTAAAATGATAAATAAAATTAGCCAAAAAAGACATGAAAATGAATAAAAATAAAGACAATAATAAACAAAATTAACAAAATAATCAAGAAAAGGACCAAAAAAGATCGAAATAAGATACGAAATGAACTAATGCATCAAGAAAAGAAGACAAAATAAATACAAAAGTAACAAAACTATAAACAAAACACACAAATCATCAAGAAAATTAACAAAGTAAGATGCAAAATTTGCAAAAAAAAGACCAAGAAAATGGAGCCAAATAAAGACAATAAATAAAATGAGCAAAATAATCAAGAAAATTACCAAAAAAGAGACAAAATGAACAAAAACGTGAATAAATTAAAAATCAATAAACAGTAATAAATAAGTGAACAAAACTAAAAGTAAAACTAGAAATTTTTATGGAAATTTTGAGTGTACTTGCTACCCGTGGTCCTAAATTACAGTACCTGAATCCTGAAACATGTGAGAATCGATAATATAGGTTTCGTTTACTGAGAACATTTCAGCTTAAGGGTACTCCTCAAACAGGGTCATCTGTGTCGCAAACTGTTGCTCAGATCATTAACATCTTTTCACCAGCGGTGACAAGTTTGTCTGAACGTTCTGATGCATTTTTTTATGTAGGTTTAGAGTAAATTGTACGAAACAGAGCAAGTTAAGCAAGTAAGAGTTAGAGGAATTGAACAGACACCTCTGCTCTCATCTAACACAGGAGTTAATGCTGCAGTTGGATGGACCTTCTGTCAACCTGAGGCTCAGATTTTTAATTTGGCAAGACACTGAGCTTAGGTTGGCAGACTTCCTGAAAGAGAACAAATGTGGCTACATTTCAATTAAAAACCGTGAGTCTGTTTTAAACAGCCTCCGCTTCAGAGCAGTTTAAGCAGAACATTTCTGGATAATTTCAGAGCCTCTCCGCACTCTCCCACTCTAACTCACAAACATTCCGTCCCATTGAAAAATCAAAAAAAGTCTGGAAAACGCCTAAAACTGAAAGTTTGATTTTGTAAAAAACAAACAAACAAAAAAAAACAGAAATGTACCAGATATCAAAATGCTGAACGACACCAAAAATTCTAATGCTTTGTGACCCATTTAAAACTTTTTACCATGATTCTATATTAAAGTATTACAAAGTCATATGGATCTGAAGTAGGGTATGTTTAGTGACTTTTTTTAACTGTTTGCTATAAGAAATACACCGGAAAAATGTGCAGTTTTTTGCACAATTTTCTTTGCCATTGTTCAGTGAATTGCAACAGTAAATGAAAGCACTGAAATCCCAGAATTCAGACACATTTTTATGTATAATTGGAGGCTTTTCTCAAAGCCCTGTGTGGTGAAATTCAGCTAAATTTGTACGGAAGCGGACTAAGAAATGCACAGAATAATAATGTGTTCCTTCTATGCGTTGCATAGCAGGTAAACAAGAAGAAACAAGAATGAAGAAAATATTGAAGACGATTAAAAACATTCTAGAAAATAAATCAAAACCATAAAGTCGTAGTTAACAGTCTCAGTGTTTGTGTATTCACTGGACTTTGTCTTTGTCGGACTGTTCAGCTTTATGTGAATGAGTTAATGCTGTGTCTGACCTCACACTGAAACCCCCTCCTTATCAAATCCCTGCTTGTCCGATATCACTGTTAACAAGGTTAAACAGGTCTCCGAGGCGGACACAGTGTAGTTTTCCACTGCTCTTATATTTCGTCTGTTTCCTGAATAAGGGTCCTGTCCATTGTGGATAAAGTGAGCTACATTTTTAAGCTCCACGCTTGGCTGATCCCCAATGATCTCCACAGATCATGAAGAAGCAGCACTTAGGTCTGAGCACCGTCAAACTCCACCAGCTGCTGCCCAGCTCCAGATGCCTAAGTACACCTCTTATGACAAAGTCACATGACCTGACCTTCACTATCTGTCCAGGAGGGGAGGGGAAGGGGGTCTGAGCCATGATCAGCATTAATAAAAACATGAACATCTAGTTAGTACACAGGACCATCTGGAGCTGAGGAGGGTCCCGGTTCATTAACAGATCAACAGGGCGATCTGTGGAATATGTGTAAATGGACAGATAAGTGTCCTCAGCTACACTGGAAAACATACCACACGCACCATAGACGAACGTCACAGTGAACTTTGACTAACAGGGGCTGGTCAAAAGTCTGGACACAGCTACTCCTTCTGTGTGTGTTCTTTATTTGTATTGTTTTCCACACTGTCCATGAAAACTGAAGACATTCACACTGTGAAAGAACACGTACGGAACTATGCAGCAATTAAAAAAAGTTTTCAACAACCCAGAACATATTTTATACAAAGTGTCTGCAGTTCTGGACCCAGAACTCCTATAAACCATGCTATAGTTCTGGCACCCCATGTGAGCATGCACAGTAATGTGGATACCGGTGTCTGCTACCAAAATAGGAAACCATCTCATGAGTCTAATAGGTAGCATGGTGGTTCAACAGAAGTATGCTGGGCCTGTAAACCAATATTTTCTTTATTTCCACCATGAGCCCATGAGATGTTCACAGGTCAGGGTTAAGATCAGGGTTGGGGACGAACGTGTCCAGCAGTCTGTAATACAGTATGTCCCACACTCACTGGCAAAATCATTAAAAAGGCATACTCTGTGAATAACTGCTAGACAGTGATATGTCTGGCAGTCAACATTCATGAACAAAGAGCGGCGGAAAAATAGCTTGCAAGTAATATGTCTGGCAGTCACATTCACATTACTGCACATGCTCAGAGGAAGTGCTGGACCTACAGCCTGGTTTATAAGAGTTCCGAGTCCAGAACTCTAGCAACAAGTCTATTTTATATTTTAGATTGTCCAAAGTAAACACATTTAGCTTTGATGGCAGTTAGTACGCTCATGACATGATGAAGGGTGGATACAGTCAACAGTCGTAGTAGTGCTACTGCAACTACTGTACAAATCCATATTATGGTGATAAACACTCAGTTAAGTAAAGAGTAAATAGCAGACAGTCCATTACTTTTAAGAAGTGAAATTCAGTCAGTCAATCTGAAAAATCTCAACAACTGTGCACGTGTCTCCAAGTGCAGTCGATAAAACCATCAAACTCTGTCTGAGTTGCTGTAAACTGTCACTTTCTGGTCATTCGACTGAACGTCTCCTCTGCAGCACAGGTAGCTCTTGGTCTTCATCTGCTGGGACGGTGCTCATCACAGTGTTCGAATCGACTGACTCCACTCGGAGACACATTCAAAGTTGTTGAGATTTTTCAGATTTACTTTACTTAACTGAATATTTCTATCATAATGTGAATCTGTACTGTGAGTGATTATTATTCACGAGTTTCTATTTCATGAGCAGCTGTTATAAAACAGCAGAACACATTGCATGAATTATTCTATTCTTCCCTACAAACACAAAGTGCAGTAACATTATCTGTTGAAAATGAGTCCAGATTTGTCCTGTAACACCTAATTTATTTTGTGGCAAAATGTCCGGACTCAGTTATGTTGAATCTCAGAAGAAATAAGGTTTCATGTTTCAGACAAATCTCAAACACAAGAAATACAACAAACTGCAGCAAGTCAGTAAAGTGTGACTGAAAAGGAACAAAATAAGTAAAGAACACAAACAAAATGGGACAAATTAACAAGCAAAATAAAGATAACGGAACAAACTATCAAGAAAATTAACAAAATTTGAAGCAAAATGTAGAAAATGAACATAATAAGAAACATTAAGAAAATATGACGCAAAATAAGATGAAACTGTACAGGGTAAGAGAAATAGTGAACAAAATGATCAAGAAAATGAACACAAACCAAAACATAATAAAGGATTAATACACGGAGGAGAAATAAAAACCTTGGATGTAGTTTTCCACAGATTCACTGCTTGCAGAGTCACTGTGCTCTGCATTTGTGATCAAGTATTACATATAAATTTAATCATTTCGGATCATCATATTAACCCAAGTAACAGAACAGTTTTGGAAACTACGTGTTCATGTCACTTCAGTCTTTAACACCGTAAGTAAAAAAAACGCAGCTTTACGTTCACTTCCAAACAAGGTCATGGGGTCAAACACGAGCCTGTCACTGCGTTGTGTCAATCATTCACTTTGACAGATGTCACTGTTTTTTTTTTTTTTTCGTGTAACAGACAAGCTGTAGCTAAACCAAGTACAGTGTTGGCTAACTCACCACCGACAAGACATATGTCCGTTCACATAAAAAAAAAAGAGTCTTTGTTATTATCAAATTCCCACGCAGGAAACCGTGTGTCCGTGGCGCGAGCTGCTTCTAATCCGTCCAAATTAACTCTAAAAGCAGCCGCCGCGGCTAACGCTAGCAGCTGCCGCCTCTGTCACACAGACAGATGTTGGTGCACACAAGTACAGGATGCGACTGCGGCAACACGAACCGCCGCCTGCTGCTAAAACGGAGCCTTACCTGAACACGTATCCCAGCCTTAAAGTCAGAATTTTGCGCGTGTTTTTTCCCACTGAAGCGGGGGTGTGAGGAGCTTTGTCCGACAGCTAGCTTAACGTAGCTGTTTGTGACACGGAGCATCTAGCGAAGTGTGATGATGGGACCAAAGATCGTCTGTCGACAAGATGATCTAACGGAAGGCTCGGTTGGGGTGTGTGGGCGGGGTCAAAAGCACAACGTCGTCTAGTGGAGAAACCGTGAATCTCGAATATCTAAATGTCATGATAATAAAGTAAGATGGATATTTTTTTTCCGTTAATCGACCTTTTTCCACTCATAAATACAATTTGGTGCATCTACACGCGTGTTTTTACCGAGTTCAGACCAGGTAACATTGTGAAATCTCGCGAGATGTTCGTCGCTGAAAATCCGTAGTTCATTTTGTCCGCATCCAAATGCGATTTAAATTAATTTTCGTCCTGCTTTGATCATTTTATTAATTTCTGCTCATTTTGTTGCTAATTTTTGGCCAATTTTAAAATTAACAATAATGTTTTATTATTTTTGTTTAGGTGTTCATTTTGTGGGCCTTTGTTTTTTTCTGTTTATTATATTATCATTTTTGTCATTTGTTGACATTTTCTTGATAATCGTCTTTTACCCAAATTTTGTAAATTTTTGCACATTGTTGCTTATTTTGTTTAAATTCATTTTCTGATCATTTTGTTTATTTTAATGCACATTTTTCCTCTATTTTTTGCAGTGTTGCTTACATCGTTGATTTTTTTTTTTTTGCCATTTTCTTGATTATTTTGTTGATTTTGCACATGCTGACATACATTATTTCATCATTTTCTATATTACAGATTTTTCAGATTTTCTTTACTTTTGCAGATTTTGTTCGTGTGCTTGAAGTTTTCAGTCCATTTTAGCTGGATTTGTCGATTATTTTGTACATTTTCCAATCTCTTAATTCATTATTGCTGATTTTATTTTAATCAGTTATAAACAAATTAAGCAACATAACTGTAAACACAATAGTCAAGAGGTTGAATATTCAGTTCATTTTTGCTCCTTTTGTTGGTTATTTTGTTCATGTTTGCACTTTTTTAATTTTCTTGATTCTATTTATTTCTGATTATTTGATGCGCTTCTCTATTTTTGTACATTTTGTCACTTACATTGTTGTTTTTTGCCCCAAGTTTCTCATGCCGACTTATTTTATTTCTACTCATTTTGTTTGTTTTTTTTTTACAACAAAACCTCGAATGGGTTCGATTTTTAATTTAATGACTAAATCGGTTTAAATGTTTGCATCATTCTACTGTTCCCACTATTAGACTGAATAGACACAACGGGGAGAAACCACGTGACTGTGACACCAGAAGTCACGCGCCGATGGTGGACCGTCTTGTTTTCCGCGGTCTTTGGACGGACCAATCATGTCCCGTGCGTTTCCATGAAAACAAGGAAGGCTCTACTTATTCAAGTTTCACCGTGATGCGGTTCATATGGTCCAGTGGCTGCGGAGTTGGATGTGGAAGCTTCGTTTTGTTCACCCCATCTACCCCCTTCCCCCCCGGCTCAGATTATCACCTGACCGATCCTGAGGGTTTGTATTGCAGGCAGGTTGTCCACTGGCGCCCTCTGGTGGCGGACGGAAGAACGGCACCACCCCGCAGGTTAGGAACTAGATAAATGTTTATGAAATACGAAGCACACAGACAAAATAATCAAGACAAACAAATATTGACTAAATAAATGGAATTTTTTAAAAAAAAATTTTTTTAAAAAGAGCTAAATTATCCCCTATAAATGAAAAAAAATAAAACATCAAAACTAGCAAACATAAGGAAGCATAAATACTGAAGCAAATAAAAATAAATAAATCTGAAAATGTACATACAGTACATGTAAAAGAATATAAGAAATAAAATGTGTAGAGCCAGGAAAAAAAACAAAAAAAAAACAAAATTAAAAAGACAAAGAAAACATGGAAAAAAAGTTACTTCCATTGTTACACGAAACAAGTTTTAAACCTGTTTTGTTCCAATTGCATCAGTTCATTGCTAATCCCTTGTTTGATCATTTTTGTTGTTTATTCTGTTGCGCATTTTTTTTCTTTTTACAAGCATTTGTTGCTTATTTTGTGCATTTTTGTGACCCAGTGTAAATGCTCATGTCCATTTTCTTCAGTATTTTAGTCTTTGTTATTCATTTCCTTGACTACTTTGATCATGTTTTTACTTTTGTTGATTTTCTTTGATAGTTTTACTTCCTTCAGTTTGGGGCTTTATTTCATGCCCGTTTGCTCATTTTGTTCATCGTCTATGAATTAAAGTCTCAAAATAGATTCACAATATATATATTTTTTAAATCCACATCGAGATCAACAAAGATCAAAACGAATTGTTTATTTTCATACAAAATGAAATCAAGCACAAACTGAAAAGTATTCGATTCGAAACGAGGCTCAAGTTATCCAATCCAGAAGGAAAAAAAAAAAAAAAAAAACTATACAAGTCGACAGCATGAACAACGCATTGTCCGAGTTATCGTCTCTTCTGGAAGATGTTTCCTCGTCCCATTCCTCCACGGCCTCGACCTCGAGCAGCCACTGGGGACAAACACAAACATGCGTTTCCAAAAGATCAGACTGATGTAATTAACACCAACTTCTGATCATTAAAGAGGCAAAAGGAAAAAAAAATATTCATCACGTCAAATCTTGGCAAAGCTCGAAGTGCAGATTTTAACAGTATGTGCAGTAACACTGGGAACACGGAGGCGACGTGTACAATCACCCGAGATTATGATCATTCAAACACCAAATGTCAAACCTGGACTTCAAGAATGTTTTATATGAACAAGAAGAAAAAAAATAAAATAAAATCCAGTCTCACTCACCCTGAGCTTTGAGAATCGCAGCCTTCCCTCGTCCGGCTCCCGAGCCCTGGTTCTTGTTCTTCATGCTCTTCAACATTGGCGCGTTCTTTAACATGTCGGGAAGAATCAAAAAGCGGATCTTGCTGCCGCGGATGTAGACCTGCTCCAACTGGGCCACCCGGCCGTCACGGTAAGTCACTGTGATGTTGGACATCTGCAAGAATAAAGAAAACATGCGAGTTGATGGAGGGACGGGAACAGAGTCGTGGAACAGAGATAAAACCGTATAATGGAAAAGCAGCATAAGAGGACCAAGTCTGAAGTGTTGTCGTATTTTGAAGAATACTGAGAAGAACATAATTAAATAAGGTCACGATATCTGGAGAACATGCATAAAACAGTTGCAGCGACAGGGGGGCACCAATCTTGTGTTTTCTCACCATGACCATCCACTAATTCACAGCCACTAAATTGGAAGATAATGTTTAGATTAATACGTGATATGGGCACTAATTGGAATAGTGGAAATGCTATGGTTTGTCTAAAGGCAGGGTCTTAAACTTGTGCCATGGAGGCCGAGAACCTGCGAGTTCTTTCCAACCTGCGGATTGGCTTGATTAGCTCCTCCCCCCTGATCGCTGATCAGTGAAAATCACCTGCTTCTGTGACTGGTCAGACAGAAAACCTGCAGGGTCTTGGCCCACCATGGCATGAGTTTGAGACCCCCGTCTAAAGGCTGGAGTCATTTTATGTGTTTAGATCAGTGCTTCTCAAACAGTGGGACACGCCCCCCCGGTGCGATGCCGGGGAGGAGGAGGGGCACGTGACCCTGGGGAACATGCTTTTTTTGCTGTACTGTACTAGAATTAAGTGTAATTGCACATCCACTACAGTAGTTGGCAGTGTCACTCAGTAAACGCCTTTGTCTTGCTCTCGGTGGTTCTGTTGGATTTACTCTGTATAGTCATGAGGTTTCGGCCTCGAATTGTGAAGCACCGAGAGATAATCGCCGATTATGATTGGCGCTATAAAAATAAAGATTGAATTGAATTAAACAAACCCTCAAGAGACAACGTGGAAAAATTTCTAACAGGGATGAAAAGAAAGGCTGTGACAGACAGAGATAATGAAACAAAAGGAAGTTACCCAAACACTAAGACGAGGAAATATGACGACGCGTACATAACGCTCGACTTCACTGTGACAACGGTGGGAGACGAGGAAAGACCGGTGTGTTTACGGTGTCTAAAAATGCTGGTAGCAAACAGCATGAAGCCAAATAAGTGAAGGTGTCACGTGAAGACATTACACCCCAGTGATGCTGAAAACCCACTGGAGTTTTTACAGTGAAAACGTGCTGAATATTGCCAACAATCATCCAGTTTTGTGATGCTACTTCAGTAAAATCAGAGACTCTGGCTTCTCTGCTGTTGCTGCACTGAAGACCAAGTACAGGTCAAAGGTCAACACTGAGCAGGAGCTGAGTCGCAGCATCAGGCTTCAAACCTCACTTTGAAAAACTCAACTGTAAAACATGCTTGTTGTAGCCATTAATCTTGACATCCTCATTGTGATATTTAAAAGAAAAATTGTTTTATTCATCTTTCTTTTGTAGGTTAAAGTGTTTTATATATTGTGCTCCTGAGTTAATGTCACTGAACTGAATTTGTTATTATTCCTTGATTTACGTAATTAAATTTTGTTTTTCAGTATCAAATGGTCTAAGAAGTCGGTCAAAAAATGTCTACTGTTTAAATGAGGGTTTTTTTATTTCAGGCAAATTGGTGCACTTAAATCTTTTCTGTTAGATTAAAAACAATGTTAATAAAGTTATTCTTTGTAAGTTGAACTATAATTTTTTTCTTTTGTTTTCTCTAATGTTAAGAAGGATACAATGTTATGCAGGGGTTACTAATAATTTTATAGACATGCCATATTTTCCGGACTATAAGGCGCACCTAAACACCGTCAATTTTGTCCAAATATGACACTGCGCCTTATAATCCGGTGCGCCTTATATATGGACTAATTCCAG
>JAQQAE010012319.1:0-13222 GCA_029823295.1 Pseudamia nigra | reverse complement strand
ACTAAAACAGACTTTACTACACAATAAAAGACTGATTGAGTCTTAAGCTAAAAGACTAAATTTTAACACAAACTAAAACACTGACTGAAAAACAAACTAAAACACTGACTAGAACACAAACTAAAACACTGACTGAATGACAAACTGAAACACTGACTAGAACACAAACTGAAATGCTGACTTCAACACAAAATAAAACACTGATTGAAACACAAACAAAGGGCCCTATCCTCCACCTTGTACATTGTTGTAAAACAGAAAGCGGATGGCATATTCCTATCTTGCCACAGCGAAAATGCCCACTTTCCACCACCTGCCCATGCCTCTGAGATAGTAACATGCTCTGTGCTTCTAAGGGCATGTTGGTATTAAAATTAGACATGTGAGTGGGACGTTGCTATCTTCCACAAAACAACACAGCTGCACCAGTGACCGTCAAAAACCTGGCCTTTGGTGTAAAAAAAACACACCAATGACTGATATCTCAGACACACAGAATGCATAGAACATTAAAGACATGTGACCATGCATAAGTGTACATACTGTAACAATTACATATATTTATATGATGGACCCATGCAATATGCATTATTCCTTAAAACAACATGGGCTGCGTGTATTTCTGAATATTTAAAAATAAATGTTAATAATAAGAAAGAAAGAAAGAAAGCTCTAGACATTCAAAATAGGGCCCTGCAACACTACAATTTAACGCCAACTAAAACACTGACTAAAACATAAACTTTCAAGTTTATTTGTATGGCGTGCTTCATTTAAACATAAAAGCATTATAGCAGGAGAAACACATTATTAAAAAAACTTAAAATACAAAGGGTTAAATTTTAAAGCATCAATTTGTGACTTTGCTACATTAACATATCTGACAAAAATGAGAAAAAATAAAATATAGAAAATAAGCACAAACATGAACAAAAATTATGAAAAATTCAATTTCAATCAACAAAACAATGTAGAAAAAAATTTAACAACATTAACAAGTATTAACAAAATAATTGAAATAAATCTAGAAAATAAGTAACAACATGAACAAAATAATACAAAAAATGGAAAAAAATTTAAATGTGAAGATGTAAGAAAGAAAAAAAAAAACAATATGAGTAAAATCATCAAGGAAATGAACACTTACAAACAAAATAATTGAGAAATGTCTTGATAACAAATAAAAACATAAACAAAAATGAACAAAATAATTAATAAAATAACAAAAACTGAACAAAATAATTGAGAAAATTGACAAAAACAAAGCTAACAATGAACAAAGTCTCAGTATTTATGTAAAGCAGGGTTTAACAAAGACCACCATGTCCCATATCATCTACATTCACATCCAGGTGAGGTCATACCTGCAGGTGCTACTCTTCTGCATCACCTCGGCTCGGTGGTATCCGGACAGTTTGCAGAAACCGTCATTACTGTAAACAATAGGCCAGTCCACGATCTGAGCGTTTCCCAGCACAAAGTTCGTATCTGGCGACCGAAAAAAAAACAACAAGACAACTGAACATGGAACAGAAATAAAAATAAATCAGCCAGTGCCGATAAATGTATAATCATCATACAATTCCAGGTTAAATGGCAAGGTCTAGCCTCAGAATTGAAGAAACTATTAGCAGTGGTTTTAATTTTTTAGTAACAAAAATACAATACAATACAAATTATGTAAAAGTCAAAAATCTTAATAGTGGAATAAGATTTTTAAACAGACACAACCTCAGTAAATTTCAACTGGTTCATCTAGATGGGAGGCACTCAACCTTTGTGCAAAAAATTATTCAAACCACGATATATAACAAGTTTTAGCTAGAAATTTGTTAACATCACTTTGTTATTATTTTATCCTTTTTCTTCTTTTATTAATTTGTTCATTTGGTTAATTTTTTCAAATTGTTTTGATATGATGCACATTGTAAATGACAACAGAATGCAGTTTTGTCTCTTAACTAGGGATGTAGTATAGTACTGCATGTATATATGAATAATCTCAGGAAAAAGTGGACAGAAATGAATTAATGAAAATAAACAAAAATACACAAAAGAACAGAGTCAGGGGAAGATTAGTTGTTAATTTTCTTTACTTTTGTTCATTTTGTTGATTGATTGATTGATTGATACCTTATTGATCCCACAAAAAAGGGGAAATTCACAAACGGCAGTAAACTGAGCTCGCGCCTTGCAGTTGGGGGAAAGAAGGGGAGGGGATACAATACGGAAAGAGAGTAAAAAAAGCACAGTTTCCAGAATTAGGCTCCATAGGAAGCAAAAATTATGGTCATGTACAAAAAAAAACCTCACACATGCACGATTAGCAGACAAGTGACATACACATTACATTGACAAAGCAAGGTCAGAGAGAGTTGGGTTGTGTATGTAATGTACATAATGTACATATGATTGTTGATTGTTTGTTTACTGTAGAGACTATATTGCCTCTTTTATTTGTTTGTGAAGATTGTCAGTTGTCCAGGTCATAGTTACAGTATCTTGTAGGTTCCAGCAATTGGACTGATGTGTTTTCTTGTGTGGTGTGACTTACTTCTTCAGAACTGAAATTAATTAATTAAATAAACTACAAAGTTTATTTTATTTAATTCCATTTAATGAGATAAACTCCACACACCGATCCTTGAATCGCCTCCTTATCGTGGTGGAGGGGTTTCTGTGCCTGAGTGATCCTAGGAGCTATGTTGTCAAGCGCAATTCACCCCTGGTAAGGTCTCCCAAGGCAAATTGATCCTAGGTGACAAGTCAGACTAAAAGGACATTTATACTCTACATTAAGACCACATACGCATGCAGAGGGGGCGTTCCCTCCAGTCTCAGCATGCATTACGTTAAAGTTTGGTCTGTTTTCGAGAGGCTTATGCATCCGTCCTTAACATAGAAAATGCTGCAGTGCCACTGGAAATTGTGGTGGTGCTCTAGCACAGTACAGCTCATGAAAGAATAGAAGAAGAACAGAATGCAACTTAAAACACTGAAAGATTGACAACGATTGATGGACGGATGGACAATAAGGCTCTGTGCCAACTGGGCTCACCATGGCCCTAATGATTGTTTCATCCACTAAAAAGTTACCATTAGTTTTTATGTAATCCTGTGTAACAGACAAACCAACAAATGGCAGTGAAAACATGTTCAGAGTAGCTATGTTTAGTTACTAAATTTAATGTATCACAACAGAAGTATAATTTAATTTGTTCCATTCCTGTAACTATATCCAAAATAAACCAAAACAACATAAAAAATCAAAACACTAAAATTATCACTAAAATGAAGAGAGCATTTAACAAATAGCATAAAACACAAAAGGCAAAAAACAGTAAAAAACTTTAAAACAATGTAAAAACAATCAACAGAATAAATAAAAAAGAACATATGTAGATGACCCTAAATCCTCCTAATGTAGACTTTTCTGACCTAAAACTTGTATTTTAATGTATTAAATTGCATCCTTTTGTAGCTCTTTACTTACACAGGAGGATACCGTGATTCTGATTGATTTCATTTCTACAAAAATATTCTTTAACTCTATTTCAACAAACTAAATGCGTCTATTAAACGTGTTTGCATGTTGCACTGATGACGTTTTAACAGGCTGGTTCTTAAACAGCATTTTTGGATTCTCAAACATTTTTTGTGCCTACCTGGAGCTTCATACAGCCACATATCTTCTCGTGGTAAACATTTTTACATGGGTGGACTTGAATTATTATCATGACTAAGGCCAAGTTTTATTTCTTTACAGCTTTACAGATAATGTTTGATCCTGAGTGAAAGTTGTTAGACTATTAATAATAGATGAAAAAGGCACAAACATCATAAAATATGCTAAAACATCAGACTGTTCAACACCACAGCTGATGGCAGACTGAAGACTGAGAAGAATGAAGACATCTTAATAATGTAATCTTTCATGCCTATGAATGAGATGATCATATAAATTTCCCATAAAGGGATAAATAATGTTCATTCTATTCTATTCTGTTCTAAGAGAAAATAAATAGAGTCTCTGATGTTGATGCTTTTCGTAAGTAATGATATTTATGGTTATAAAAATATAAGTGATATTAAACAGTCACATTCTGGTCGATTTATTCTATCAGGATCTATGATTTCCATTAGGTAGATTCATTATTATTTATACCTTTATATATCATTAGATAGAGTATTTTATTTTATATATTAAAATACATTTCATACCGGTTGATACTGATATAATCTTTATTTTATTCATGTTTAAAGGCTGATTTTGGTCATGAATGAAAGCTGAAGAAACTACCTGTGGTTTCAATTTTAAATGTGTGGTTTTAAAAATTAGAAAAAAGATTATGTAAGCAGCAGTAAATGATGCAAAAATATCAAAATGATAATAAAAGATGCAAAGTGATTAAAATGTTTTTTTTAAAAAGGCAAAAAAGCAATACAAAAGATATAAACACTGTAAATGACACAAAAAGATAATGATGTAAAATGAGGAAAATTGAGTGAAAGATGATCATGGTGTTAAAGACACTCACTGGCCACTTTATTAGGTATATCTGTTAACACAAATATCTAATCATCCAATCACATAGCAGGAACTCAATTCATTTATCCATGTAGGCACCTGCTGAAGTTTAAACTGAGCATTCATTCATTCATTCATTCAATTTCTACCCCTTAATCCTTGTAAGGGTCAGAGAGGGTGCTGGAGCCTATCCCAGCTGATTTAGGGCGAAGGCAGGGTACACTGTGGATGAGTTGCCAGTTCATCGCAGAGCTGACACATAGAGACAGACAACCATTCACACTCACACCTATGGACAATTTAGAATGATCAATTCCCCTAGGGCATGTTTTTAGTTGTAGAGGGGAAGCTGGAGTACCTGGAGAGAACCCACACAGACACAGGGAGAACATGCAAATTCCACACAGAAAGGCCCCGCTGGCTGGTTTTGGAACAGAACCCAGGACCTTCTAGCTGTGATGCACGAATGCTATCCACTGCACCACCGTGTCACCTTTAAACTGAGCATCAGAATGAAATAATAAAGTCATTTAAGTGATTGTGAACATGACATGGCTGTTGGTATTTCACAAATTTCTGGTTTCCTGGGCTTTTCACAGACAACCATCTCTAGGACTTACAGAAAATAATCTGAAAAAGAAAATATCCAGTGAGCAACAATTCTCTGGATAAAAATACCTTGCTGATACCAATGGTCAGAAAGGAATGGTCCTACGGTTGGAGATGATGAGCATGTAACAGTGTCAAATGACCACTGGTTACAACTGAGTAATGCAGAAGACATGTCAAATCTTGAAGCAGAAGGACAACAGCATGAGAAGATGACACATGGTGATACTCATGTCAGCTACGAACAGGAAACTGAGGCTACAATTCACACAGACTCACTAAACCGTGAAGACTGAAAACATGTTGCCTGGTTTGGTGAGTCTGGATTTCTGCTGCCACATTCAGATGGTATGGACAGAATTTGGTGTAAACAACATAAAAGCATGGATCCCTCCTGCCTTGTATCAACAGTTCAGGCTGGTGAGAGTGTAATGGTGTTGGGGACATTTTCTGGGAACACTTTGGGTCCCTTAGTACCAACTGAATATGATTTAAACACCACCATCTACCTGAGTATTGTTGCTGACCATGTCTATCCCTTTATAACCACAGTGTACCCATCTACTGATGCCTACTTCCAGCAGGATAATGCTGGAAGTAGGCTGAAATCATGCATCAAACTGGTTGATTGAACATGACATTGAGTTCACTGTACTCCAACGGTCTCCACAGTCACCAGATCTCAATCCAACAGAGCACCTTTGGGATGCGATTGAATGGGAGATTGGAATCATGGCTGTGCAGCGACAAATCTGCAGCAACCATGTGATGTTATGAGTCAATATGGACCAAAATCTGTGAGGAATTATTCAACACCTTCTTAAATCTATGACACCAAGGATTAAGGCAATTCTGTAGGAAAAAGTGAGGTGTACATAATAAAATTGCTGGTGAGTGGACATAAAATATTTAAAAGACACCACAGAATGAAATCAACGGTGCAGTTGAGGCAAAATGACAAAAAATGAAGAACTATAAAAATTAGTTAAAGATGCAACAAAATGCAAAAAAATGCAACATAGTTATCTTTATTTCTATCTTATATTTGGATAATTGCAATTTTGCTGATACTGATAAATGAGTCTTAACTTATTATTATACTGACTAAAAATGTTAATTGAACGCTAAAATGTTTTTACTATTTAAATGTGAACAGATTTAAGTGAGATAATTAAAAAAAAACAACTACAACAACAATATAAACAAAATAAATACCAAAAGAAAATTTTATCACAATAAATCAGCATCATTAAACATTAAAATATAAAAAATATATATTGCAATGACAGTAACTATTACACATTATTGACAGGCAACTGTGGACTATTCTTGAAGTTTTGAACACTTAATTTTCTGGTGAACTGTTAATGCATTAATTTGTGACTGTACTGCATAAGTACATGAATAGAACAAAATTTGACAATCTTTTCAGATATCTTGAGCTATCATGGAAAGAAAATCCAGGCACGTCCCACCAAGGAAGTGAATGGGGCGATTAAAATCATAACCAAAGCTTACCATGCAGACAATAAGAGATTGATTTCAATACTATACCAAGCATGAAACAATAACAATAATGATTCAACCAAATATATAAGAGTCAAATTGGAGAAGGACTTAAACACAAAAATACCAGATGATTGGCAAAGCAAACAATTAAATCAATGTCAGGGATATTGATGGAGCAAAATAATTCAGAAAATAAACAAGAAATTAATAATGCAATATAAACAAAAATTAATAAAGTAATCAACAAAATGATAAAAAAATGAAGAAAATATGTGAGAAAATGAACAAGAAATGAAAAAAATCCACAACATGAATAAATGAAAATAATCCAGAAAATGAAGGAAAATGGCCAAAATATTCCACAAAATGAAGGATCATGAACAAAATAATCTATAAAATGATATGAAATTAACAAAATAATGTAGAAAATTAAGGAAAATGAACAAAATAATCTATAAAATGATTTAAAAATTAACAAAGTAATCTATAAAATGAAGAAAAATAACAAAAAATAAAAAATCTACAAAATGTAGGAAAATAAACAAAATATTCCACAAAATCAAAGGACATGAACAAAATAATATATAAAATGAAACAAAATGAATACAAAATTCCACAAAATGAAAGAAAATGAAGATAATAATCTATAAAATGAGGGAAATGAACAAACCTATCCACAAAAGAAAATTGACATAATATTCTACAAAATGTAGAAAAATGAATAGAGTAATCCACAAAATGAAGGAGAGTGAACTGAATAATGTCAATTATTTAATTTATACGAGGGATTTATAGACAGAAAAGTTCTAGATTGTGTAAATGTACATGTGTTCTTGGGTATAAAAGCACGTTTTACCGACACCGGAGAGCAGCTCATTAGCTGTGACTGGACGTATATGTACGCTGTGTTGTACCCAGCGCAGTAAACGATCACGTCCCGCCTCGAACGGGACCACGACACGTTAAATAACACAAACAAACATACGTTACCGAGCCGGGCAGAACCGGACCGGGTCTCACCTACCGTTGGACCGGCGGACGATGTTCTCTAGGAAGGTGTTCTGGGGGGCCACGAGCCCCCGCCGTCCTCCCGCCATCCTGTCCCCCTGCAGCACGAGCCACGGCCGTTTCACGCAGCTCACACATCTGAAGCGGCACGAGCCCCGAAATGAGCCCCGCGCGCTTCGAAGTAGAGAGTATGTCTGTTACGTGGTAAGGTCTCTCTCTCGCTCTCTCTCTCTCTCTCTCTCTGTCTCTCTCTCTCGCTCTCGCTCTCTCAGCAGGTCTCTTATTGGCAGATGGATGCAGCACGAGCCCAGACCAAAGCCACGGAGATGCTGTGGTAAAGCGAGCTTTAAAACAAACGGAGAGAGAGAGATGAGGGACACAGGTAGAGAAGACCAGCGGATAATGGAAAGAGAGCGAAAGAGAGAGAGACACCTGCAAATAATGGAGAGAGAGAGAGTGTCCTTTAGATAACGGAGAGACCGACACCTGCCGATCATAGAGAGGGAGAACGAGAGAGAGAGCTGCGGATAATGGAGAGAGAGTGAGAGAGACCAGCAGATAATGGACAGTGAGAGAGCGAGAGAAAGAGACACTTGCAGGCAATGGACAGTGACAGAGAGAGAGAGAGAGGGAGAGAGAGGGAGGGCCACCTGTAGATAATGGAGGAAGATAAAGACACCTGCAGGTAATGGAGAGAGAGACCTGTAGATAATGTAGGAAGAGCTGGCGATTATGGCGAGAGAGATACCTGCAGATAGCGGAGGGAGAAAGAGAGGCCTGCTAATCATAGACACACAGAGAGAGAGAGAAAATTGTCGGGGAGAGAGAGACTTGCCATTCATAGAGAGAGAGAGAGAGCTGCAGATAATCTAGAGGGGGAGAGGAAAAGAGAGCTGCATATGATGTAGAGAGAGAGAGAGAGAGAGATGTAGATAATGTAGACAGAGCTGCAGATAATGGAGAGAGAAAGAGAGAGAGCGAGACTCCTGCCATGTAGAGAGAGCGCTGCAGAGAGCTACAGAGAGAGAGACCTGCAGTTAATGTACAGAGAGAGAGAGAGCGAGCTGGGGACTCCTGCCGAGAGCGGCAGACAGAGCTGCAGATAGTGGGGGAGGAAGAGAGACCTACAGATAATGTAAAGAGAGAGAGAGACCTGTGATGTGAGGAACCATCCATCTCAGTGTGTGTTCATACTCTTTTTACCTGGCGCTCAGATCAGAGTCAGTAAACACATTAAAACAAAAAGCAAAATCATGAAGCCACTGAACAAAAATGGCGTGAACAAAATGCTCAAGGGAAATCTAAAATTTTCCAGAAAAATAAACAAATGATGAGGAAAACAAACAAAAGTGACTAATGAATGAAAAATCAACAACATAATCAACAAAATGAACAAAACATAAACCAAAAATGACAGAATAATGTCTTAATTATTTTATACATTTTGTAAATATTTGGTCCTTTTTTCTTGATTATTTTGTCCCAGTACTTTTGTCTGCACAGTGTAGTTATCTCCACAGTTCGCACAATCTGGTAGAAATTAATAAATGTCTTAAAGTGGCTGATGATGCATTCATTTCTACAGCATAACGTCGATACAGAACAGACAGACAGAATCGTCAGCATCAGGCCTGGAAACACACATGGTGGGACAAATCCCGGTGGCCTGGGCCCTAAGTGGCCTTCCTGACAAAAAATCTTTAAAATAACATGATGATCATTAGTTGATATGGTCCATGGCCATTTTTATGTGGCTGAAATAATGACCCTGTCACTACTTGCTCTGGTCTTCATTACATTGGAAATGTTGCTGTGGTTTGTTGCAGTACTGTTATATCTCCTATTAGTCCAAACATGAAAGCTGCTGTACTGTATATTCCAACCTTGGATATACAGTATGTCCTATATAGGATTTCCTGGTATAACCTAGATAAAATATGAGTTATTATTATGGGCTGTGTTAAGCTGACAGGTTGTCTATTCTAATACTAGGTTGCTAGACTATATTAGTCTATACACATGTACTGTACACAATTGTCCTCCAACTCAGAAATAGCTGCAAAACTGTGCCAGTGAGGAATAAACCATTTTATTTGCCCATGGTGAACGTAAATTAATTACTTCCAGGTTAAATGGTGATGAAGTAACTTTTAGACTTGAAACAGTTTGTCAGTGTGTTTATCTGGTTATGCTGTCTATGATGTGATGCAGTGTTTTGTGTTTGTGGGTTAAAAGTGTTTGATGTCAGAGGTTTTTGTTCATAACTCCCTACAGAATGTGTGCATGTGAATGTGTGTGTGACCTTCTAAGTCAAAAATGTGCCTGAAATTGTGTAAATTATTCTTCTGTTTTATTGTTTAAAATCACACTAAAATATATGAGCTTGACCTGCCTTGACCTGTCTCATTTGATCTTAACACCGGATATTTGAAGACTGACAAAGAAGTACTACAGTTAAGATACACTATAGTAAACTGGTATGTAAATGATTTGCTGACAAAATAATAGTCATGTTGTTTAGCTTAGTGTAAGACCACATCATTGATGTAGGAGTCCTGTTGTGACTGTTGTATGGAGGGACACATTTTGATGAGCGTCGGGAAGAGAAAAATACTGGACTGTTGGATTATAGTTTTGTATGACTGTCTATATAGAATGAGCATCGATGATTACTTAACCCATGTGTGTATGTATGTGTGTGTATACACGCACTTGCACGTGTGTGTGTATAAGCACACAGCAAATGAGTAGGGGCAGCGTGGGTGAGTGTAAGACTCCTGGCTTGACTTCTTATCCCAGTCCGGCTCTGGTCAGAGTCGTCAATTTTAAGGCGTAATGATTAATTCCACTGCAATGAAAACATAAACTGTCCACAGGCCTTTGAACAGCTGCAGAGGAGGACAGTGGATTTAATTGACAAAGAAGTATTAGTCTGTTCAAATTTTGGGGTTATTTAGTGCCAGCTTTCATTCAGCGGACTCCTGGGACAAGTCAGTCCTGCTCACAACAAGAGTGACATCCTGGAATGCTGGGCAGAGCACTTCAGTGGACTCTTAAATAGAGTCTTCAATCTCTGGAGAGGCAATTGCTACTATACCCCAGCTGCCTGTGCAAAGCACACTGGCTGACCCCGCTACCAATGTAGAGACAGTGAAAGTACTGCAGCAGATCCTTTCTGGAAAGATACCAGGAGGTTACAGATTGCCAGCAATAGCCACAAAAAGGAGGTATGGAACTAGTAGAAAAGCAAACATCCCTGTACCAGGTAATCTGGAAGAAGGATGAAGTCCCACAAGATTTCAAGGATGCTTCCATGGTGCATACCTATAAGAGTAAGGTGGTCAGGGCATCCTGTGACAACCCTTGGGGGATAGTCCTCTTGAGTATTGCAAGTAAGACCCTGGCAAGAATCATCCTCAACTGATTCATTAGCCATGTAGGTGAGAATGTTGTCCCTGAGTCCCAGTGTGGTTTCTGCACAGGCAGAAGTTTCTCTGGCATGATCTTTACCATTCGACAGTTGCAAGAGAAATACAGAGAACAGGACAAAGGTCTTCAGCTGGTGTTTATTTCAACATCATGTAGATGCTTCAGCTCAACTATAAGCCAAACCAAGACCGAGGCAACACCATCAGAGACCATAGGCTGTACAGAGATCAAAACCTTGGAGAAATTCTGCTGCCTTGGCAGCACCATCTCCAGGAATGGAGCCCTTGATGATAAGATCACATTGCAGATTTCCAAAGAAAGCTCTTCTTTTTTGGAAGACTGATGAAGAAGTCATGAGAGCACCATATGATAAAACAGCACATAAAAATGTCTGTCTGCAGGACAATAATTTTGAGGGCTTTCCACGCTGGCTGTAAAACCTAGACACCATATTGTCGTCACATCTTGCAGTTAGAACGGTTTCATCAGAAGTGCCTGTGCTCAATATGTGCCATCAAGTGGTAAGTCAGGGTGTCAAATTTTGAAGTCCTGCAGAAGAGTTGCCAGCCCAGGGTCAAAAGCCTGATCATCAAGGCCTACCTCAGTGGACAGGCCATGTTGTCCAGATGCCGAATAGCAGTATTCCAAAGATTCTGCTCTACGGACAACTCAGGGAAGAACAGCAAAAGGAAGACCCCTTCTTCACTTCAAAGACACACTGGAGACAAAGCTGAAGAGCTGTAATATTAACATTGCATCCTGTGAAGACACAGTTGGAAATATGAAGGCACCAAGTCACAGCAGGCATCG
This sequence comes from Pseudamia nigra, assembly GCA_029823295.1. Classification (NCBI taxonomy): domain Eukaryota; kingdom Metazoa; phylum Chordata; class Actinopteri; order Kurtiformes; family Apogonidae; genus Pseudamia; species Pseudamia nigra. Next base: position 1,329 of record JAQQAE010012319.1, on the reverse strand, counting down.
AGACCTTCGAACGGACCAGACTATGTGTCCCAGGGATGCGGCGATGCTTTGACATGATGAGCCAAGCTAAAGGTGAAATGACAGCTTGTCTGCTCATCTGTGGGATCGACAGGAGATACCATCATCATTTTGTTTTGTTTTTCCATTCTCTGTATTATTTTGTTCAGTTTTGTTAATGTTATTGCTAATTTTTTCGGGTTTGGTCATTTCATCGGTTCTATTGCTCATGTGTTTATTCCCTGCACTATTTTGCTGCTTTTTCTTACTTTATCGTTTCATTAGTTTGGTTGATTTTGTTCCAGGGTGTACCCTGCCTTCGCTCAAGTCAGCTGGGATAGGCTCCAGCACCCCCTCCCCCTGACCCTCATGAGGATAGAAAATGGATGGATGGTTGATTTTGTTTCTTATTCTTGTTTTCTTTAGTTCATTTTTATGATTGTTCTGTTATTTTTGGTAATCTTGTTAATAATTTTGATAATTTTTTTGATAATTTCATTTTTTTCCATTCATTTTATTATTTTATTGCTTAATTTGCTTTATTTTTAGTCATTTGTGTCAATTTCCTTAGTTATTTTGTTGCTTTTTCCTCAGTTTTCTTCATATTCCTGCATATTTTCTTAATTTTTGTTCATTTGGATATTTTTTTCATTTCATGGACTTTTTTGGTTCATTGCATAGTTTTCATGTTTGTTAAAATTGTCTGTTATTTAGTTCATACTTATTCATTTCCTTGATCATTTGATAATTTGTGTTTATTTTCTTGTTTATTTTTCTTCAATTGTTTTTATTCTTGCGTTAGTTCTTGTTCATTTTGTTGTTTATATTTATTTTATTTTATTCATTTATTTGATTATTTTGTTAATATTTTGCCATTTTACTTATAGTTTTGTTCAGTTTTGTTTTTTATTGTATATTTTCTTCATTTGACCATTTTGTTCATATTGTAAACTTTTTTGGTTAATTTTGAACATTTTGTGGCTCATTTTTCATGTTTGTTTTTAGTTCATATTTATTAATGTCCTTGATTATTTGATCATTTTGTTAATTTTCTTGTTCATTTACTTCAGTTTTTAAATTTTTTTATCTTACTTTTGTTCATTTTGTTGCAAATACAGTACAGTGGAACCTCAGACAACGACTGCTTCTGACAACGACAAGTTCGGATACCGACGAAAAAAACTGCAAAAAAATTTAACCTCATAACGACGAATTATTAACCGCTAGTGCTAGCCGCTAGTGCTACTGCTAGGGAAGCTAGCGCTAGCCAGCTGTGAAACAAGACTGCCTCACCATCGGCATCTATGAATCAGCTCAACTCCTTAATGCAGA
>JAQQAE010012318.1:0-13222 GCA_029823295.1 Pseudamia nigra | reverse complement strand
GAAAGTCACTGAAATGGAAGTACTTACAATTTCGTTATACCTTGGTATATTGACAATAAAGATTTCTGATTTCTGATAAATGTTTTATGGTAGTTACTGAGATGGAAGAACCTTTTTATACTGTTGGCCAAGTTCTTCACCAATCAAAGCTTTGTGTAGGCTTATGAAGGCCAGAAGGCATGTGGAGGGTTGCAAAGTCAAACAGAAGAGGGTTCTTGGGTCTGATGAGACCAAAATTGAGTTTTTTGTCTGTCAGAATAGATGCTATTTTTTTAACACTGCACATCACCATAAATAGATCATTTCTATCATGAAACATGGTGGGGGCAGTATCATTCTGTGGGGAAGCATTTCAGCAGCAGGCACTTTAAGACTTGTAAAGGCAGGCGATATAGTGAATACTGTAAAACCAGGGCTATAAAACGCACCTGAATGTAAGTCACTCCCCCTGAATTTAAGGAAAAAGACGACATACATAAGCTGCGTCTGACTATAAGCCACTAATTTTCACATTGTAATATGGGATATTCACACAGAAAAATGTTACACTGAACAATTTTTTAAACTTTTACTTAAATAAAAGTTATTTTTCTGAACAGTACCTGTGGCACGGCTGGTTGGGGGTGTCCTTTTGTCCAGATGTTACAGAATACAGCTCAAAACACAAGTGAAATACATGACAGATGATTCTCCTTTCTTGTTAACAGTCCTAATGAGAGGCAGGTCAAACGTCAAAGGTACTTCATCCATATTTATGATGTCGTCTGGTCCCATGAGTGAATTTGCCGAAGTTTGTAACTTTTTCCTGGTAGCTGGGAGGGAGTTACTGACAGAGTTGTACAGGCCTTTTTGTCTCATAAATCTTAGACCAAGATGGTCCACCTCTAGAGTCTTTTATCTTCTTTTGGGTGGCGATTGTTTTTGCTTTCAGTTGAATCTGCACGGTGGAAACACCTCAGTCGTCTACTCTCTGTGTGTTCACCCAGTCTTCAAGAAGGTTTTCAAATTCGGGCCGTCTGCTTTTCATACCTCTGAAAGATTTTGTCGTCTTTTTACATTGAGTCAGTTCTTCACACTTCTGTCTCCAACGTTTCACCATGGATTCATTGATGCCAAGCTCACATGCTGCAGCTCTATTTCCTTCTTCGACAGCCAGGTCAATCGCTATTAACTTGAAAGCTGCATCATATATGTTTCTTCATGTGTTTTCCATGATGAGGGTATGTGCATGAAACACAAAATTACTTTTCTGGAAAAACTCAGTGCAAATGCATTTGATTTACCATAATTCCAGCAGTTCCATTGGTCCACTGTGACCTGTGACCGCTAATTTCATTGGTCTGTATTTGCGGCTTGAAGCTCGTTAGCCAGGAAAAAGTCATAGGTTGGCTTTTAAGCCGCGGGGTTCAAACCGTAGGAAAAATGTATCGGCTTATACCCCGAATTTTACGGTACAATAAAATATAGGCAGATATTAGGGGATAAATGGATCTTGTCTGCAAGAGAACTACAACTTGGGAAAAATGTATTTTTTCTGGAAACCAATGACCCAAAACATTCAGCAAATGCTACACAGGAATAGTTTAAAGAGAACACAGTGAATGATCTGGAGTGGCTGAGTCAACCCCCAGACGTCAGTACAAGAGTTTGTGGGTGGACATGAACAGGGATTTTCACAGGTCCCTGTGCAACATGATCATATTTGCAAAGAATGGGCAGTAAAATGTGCAGTGTTCAGATGTGGAAGGCTGACTGAGACCTGCTGGAATTGTGGTCTACAGAATACTGACTTAAAGGTGCTGAATACTCATGCGATGACTTATTTCCCATTATATATTTTAATCAATTGGCATTTATTCATTGAAATCTGCTTTCATTTCTGGCATTAAATAATTGCTTTTTGTAAATTCTTCTCAAAAAAGAAAAGCTATAATGACAATGATTCACTTTATAATGTAATATAAGGTGAAAGTACCTTAAGGGGTTTATTACTTTTTATAGGTGATGTATGTTCTTTTATTAGCATTCTTGTCTTTATTTACCCCAGGGGCATGGAGGTGCTGCAGGAAAGGAAGGGAAGCAGGGGATGAAGGGCACAAAAGTAAGGATTAAATGTTATGCTGCACTTGGAAGTAGAGCCTTTGTGATGTACTGTATGTTGATCTTAATACCACACTATTTCTCCATCTCTACTTCTTAGGGGACAACAGGCACCCAGGGTCCAGTTGGAAAGACAGGCCCAGTGGGACCACAAGGGCAACCAGGGAGATCTGGTCCAGAGGGACTACGAGGCATCCCAGGTCCTGCGGTCAGTATGTTAAGAAGTATTGTATATGTCCAAAATCTAAGTGCATTTTCCACACTACTTTTACATTTAAAGCAGAAACAAATGAACATGGAAGATTCCCTAAGCTGATAAGTAATTTGTTTTCCAGGGTGAGCAAGGGTTAAATGGGCCGCCTGGGCAGACTGGACCACCAGGACCAATAGTAAGATGCGGCTGAGTGTACAAATACAAGAGCTCTGAGATATTTTGAAATGATAAATCAGGATGTAAACCAAATATCAATATACTGTAGCATATAATATCTAAGTCAATAATGAATAAATAACCGGTGATGTTGTTTACAGGGACCACCAGGACTTCCTGGATTGAAAGGGTACCCTGGAACAAAGGGAGATAAAGTGAGTCTTTAGCCCCAGTTGCAAAGACCATGGTGTAGCAGCACCCTGTGACGAACCTTCTCTCCAATTACATTGCAGGGACATGGTGGGTTGATTGGTCTAATTGGTCCCCCAGGAGAACCTGGTGAAAAGGGGGACCGAGGATTGCCAGGGAGCCAAGGTGCACAAGGGCCTAAGGGAGATGAGGTACAGTACATATGGTTGGAACATAATGCATCTGATACATTTTCTGTTCCCAAAGGAAATTTGGTTTAAAATGTTTTGTATCTAGGGTGGTTCTGGCCCACCTGGTCCCACTGGCCCACCAGGATCACCTGGATTATCAGTGAGTGATGTAACACTTTCCAGTTTCCGCTCACCTACATGAAAACAGTTATTAAATGGTGCTATTGGTGACTTTAAAAACTAAAACTAGTAGAACTAGCAGTCCCTGCAATGCCTTTTTAACAATATAATGTGGATTTATAGAAGCTGCACATTAAATGGTTCCTATGATGAGGAGATTGGACAAAGTCTTAGCTGGAAATTTACTAAAATAATACCTAAGCAAAGCATCAGTTAGATAGCTGCAGAGAATTAATAGCCTTTTCTATCCAGGGAACATACATAGTTATTAATAGTGATTGACCATAAATTGTGTTGTCACTAAGCAGGTGCATAATTCATTTTTCATTGCTTACTTAAATAATGAGATAGTTTTTAAGTTTTATTATCTTTTATACTACTTTAATTAATGTTTCGCTTACTTACTCTTCTTCTCTGCTCACAGGGTGCAGCTGGTGAGAAAGGATCGAAGGGAGACATGGTGAGTCCAGTAATCCATCTTACATCCATACTCACACCTCAGCTTGGTTAGCAGATGCTGGGAACATATGCTGTGAAAACAGAGAAAACGGCCTTGTTGGCTTAAATCTACCATGCTTCATAATCATAATGCTCTACTGTGTCTTTGGAACTAAAAGCCATCCATTCCTGCCTTGTGTGTGATTTTTTCCAACAGGCCCTTTTAATAGGATTTGGTTCTGGTGTCTGATAGTATGAAAACCACTATAGTGTATCTTAAGAGCCAAGGCTTTGACCATAGAGTGCTGATTCACACAGATGGATAATCCTATAAAGTAACTGCTATATCTGCTTGAATAAAGCTGAGATTTACCCAAATAGCGTGAAGGGACTCCAGGTGAGAGCTGACTGACACAAAACTCCCCTCTATTTTTAGGGTGCTGTTGGTCCCAGAGGAGACCTAGGCCCTGCTGGCCCACCAGGACTCCCAGTAGGTTCCTTCAGTGATCTACATTGTGACCATTTCATACTATTTTCTTTCTCTTGCTCACCTGCCTGTGCCACCACCAGGGTCCCCCTGCAACAATGGTTCAGCCCTTACCTATCAGAGAAGGCAAGCGGAAGAGAAGAAGGCATTCAGATCAGGCAGGAGCATCAGCTCCATCCAAAGAAGATGATGTAGATTTGTATATGGATGAGCTCCTTCAAGGAGATCAGCTTCTTGAAGATGCTGAGGGAATGGAAGAAGTCTTTGCCACCCTTGCTTCCATGAAAACTGAAGTAGAGCTCATGCGGAGGCCACTGGGAACCTTTGAAAGCCCTGCTCGCACCTGCAAAGAACTCATGATGGTCCAGCCTAATTACAAAGATGGTAAAGGCAGCTTAATGCTATTTTAGCAAATTGGAAGAACCTTTGCATATGCACACATTATTTAACATTTTCATTAGCAAGTCATTGTACTAGATGACGCCAACTGCATGTATATACATATTATCATAGGTATGTTGATTATATAAATGTTAGATACATAATAGATGTCTGTGTGCTTTGCAGGAGATTACTGGATAGATCCTAACCAAGGTTGTCACAGAGACTCTATCAAGGTTTACTGTAACTTTACAGCTGATGGAGAGACCTGTCTCTACCCTGACAAGAGGATTGAGATGGTAAGTATCTAATCTGTTGCTGTCAGCTTTTACAAAGCCAGTGTTGTCATGTTATATCAGAGCACAAATCACTCTCTATATTTTTGAGCTTAAAATTTTATTCAACTTGCTCCCTTTCTCTTTGTGTAGGTAAAATTAGCAGCTTGGAACAAAGAGACACCAGGAAGCTGGTACAGCCAATACAGGAAAGGCAAGCAGGTACTTAAAAAGATCTTTTCCTGACTACAAATACCAGTCAGTCCTTTTTTCTGAAATACTGTTCCGAATTGAGAGCATTTGAATATATTCATGCATTGATTAATCTACAAGTGAGCTACAAGCAAAGAGAATGTTTATGACTTCATCTAAATGCTGGTGCTTATTTAAAAATTTGTCACTGTATAAGTTAGCATCAACCTATCAAACCATGTGCAGTGCTAGAAGTTGCTTTCAGTAGTTAGGATGATTTATACAAGGCCATTAGCAGTTCTGTGTCATTGACTAGCATTCAGAGCAGCACATTCAGAGCTCTGGCCTTTCATGTGCACCTGGTCAGAGGTCTCGTAACCCCTTCAGATAATCATTGTGCTGCCAGCACAATTGTAATTCACTGACTCTCTCAATGGGAGTACTTAGAGTTGCTTGGGTACTTCTTCTTTCCTTCATTTTCCTACTCACTTTCCTTCCTTCAGCTGTTCTGACAGTAAAGTGACGTTACTGCAACTTTTTCCACCCTTGATAAAGATAACTTAAATAGGTTGTTTTGTCATTTTCAAGGTGGTAGGAACAGGTGAAAGGCTTTTATTCCAGACAGAGATTATACAACAGAATATGACCTGCTTTTTTTTGTCTTTTGGTATTAAACATATATCTAAATCAGTTTGGTTTTGCATACTTTAGCTGTCCTGACATTTGAATTTATTCTGAATGCGTGTGAAATATGTAGCTATGTATAATGGTCTGTGTATAGCTGTTTGTGTAATACATTCATTACTTTACATATTTCTTCCAGTTTACCTACAGTGACAGGGATGGCAACCCTGTGCACATAGTTCAGTTGACCTTCCTGAAACTACTAAGTGCCACAGCCAAGCAGAGCTTCACCTACACCTGCCAGAACTCAGCAGGGTGGTTTGACAGCACATCTCAGTCCTACAAACATGCTCTCCGCTTCAGGGGGAGCAATGATGAGGAGCTGACTCAAGCCAAGAGCCCATTTATCCATGCTGTGCATGATGGATGCCAGGTCAGTACTTGGTGCTCCAGGGAAAACTACTAGCTGGACAAAGAGGAATTTTCCATAAAACTGAGCAATTCTAATAAGGCCTTTCACTTTTTTCAGCACCGCAAAGGTCAGGAAAGGACTGTCCTCAAGATCAACTCCCCTTCAGCAGAGGTGCTTCCTATTATAGATGTTGCTCCAGCAGACTTTGGCAATAGCAACCAAAAGTTTGGATTCCAAGTTGGACAAGTTTGCTTCAATGGTTAACATGTTGCTAACAATGCACCAAAGGAGTCCTGCCCAAGTTTTTGTTGAAAGAAACTAGACTTTTACTGCCATCCCAAAAAATATTTATAATGTTAAGTTCCTCTTTGTGGTGGGCTTGTGGTATATTATTTAAGATTTGTCAGCAACCAACAAAATACGTCTCATGGCTTTACAGGAATAAGAATTCCTATGAACAAGCAACAGTGGGAACAAAGCACATTTACAAAGGGAAATACTCAATTTAGAAATATTTAATTTTAAGTGGTTTTATTTTGTTTTGTTTTTTTCACACTATTAGAGTGTGCTGTAATTTATCTTCAGTGAGACTTCTGAGGACTGCACTACTTATGACCACGTATAAATAAGACAGATGTGTCTGGTAGAGGGAAAAAACAGTCTGTCATTCTGTGTTATGGGTAAGTTAAGTGAGACCTTGGATAGAAAATAGTTGCTACCTAATATGTCAAAGAGACTTGGACTAAATAAACCAGCTAAACAGATAAAGTGTCACACCTGTGCATGCTTGAATTTCATTATTCAGACAATTGCATAGCAGTTGTGAACTAGCCTAGCATATTAATTCCTGAGCACCATTAATTTCCTGTGTTCGGGAGTGATAAATTGTCCTTTTTACGGTTCAACTGCAGTTTGCCCAATGAATTACCTTGATTAGTATTCTATAAGCATAGGTAGTTATTGAATCCAACGCTTACTTGAACAAATATGGTTGTGTCTTTCATTGGACTGCCTTGCTTCATGGGCTTAATGATAAGGTTTTTAGTGCTCTTCGTTTCCACATACTAGAGTACTGTGCATGTCAAATTAACATCCCTTCTACTGTGTATAAATATCATAGCAGATAGTCTGGGGATATTTCACTTTACAGCATGAAAGTTCTGCAGTTCTTTACATTAAGAGATATGTTTTATACACCTCTTTAAAACAGAATTTTATAACTGTTAATATACAGTAATGTCTTTTCAGTTTTGTGCCCTGGTTTTTGTTTCTCCGTATTGTTCATATGTTACACATGAAACAGAAAATGTTGCTGTTCATTTGACATGATTGATTGTTCAGTGGTGCTAAAGATTGTTATTTTTTGTGTCACTGTGTTATCTCCGTGGCCAGGAATACAGCTTGAGAGAGGAGGAGATTGTTGCTCTTTCAGCAGCATGAAACACCCCAAGATGCTGAAGATTAGTCTACTTATTTTGTTATGTGTACATCTTCTGTCTGATTGATTCCACTACTATCAAAGGGTCAGTGAAAGACATTACGGACATTTCATAGTGTGTTTGACTGAAAATGCTTTAGAGGGAAAATCCACTTTTAAAATGAATCTACATGGTGCTGTTCAGTGGTTTGGGACAGGTAATCCACAGATGTGAAAAAGAGACAGCTCTCTCCCTAAAGTCATAGCATTTGGATTGCAATAATAGATGATAAATTGGTGAAATTGTAAATTAACATGGAATTGTGCAATACTCCAAAAAACAATTGATTTTTTCCCCAAACAAGTAGAATTTCTGAATGCTCTGCCTAACTCTTCTAGCTCACAACGCTGACTGTTTGTGCAGCATCTGTAATTAGCCAGTTCGCCCCTGCTGTTTAATTTGTTTCACAGCATTTAAGATTTCAGTAATTAACTCCTCTCATCAAGTTCCATCCTGTGCCATACCTCCTGTGTATAGTGTTTGTTGTACTAATGTTATATACTGTACAGTTATTCTGAGGATTTTATGAGAAATAACCTGTTGCCTAAATGAAAAACAAATGTATTTGTCTAAAAGTTGATGTGAATTAAATATGAGGAGTGATTCTGTTTACCTTTTTGTCCGCCAAAGACCCTTATGGGTTACAACAAAATCCCTGAGAACCTGTGACTGCTTGCAGTGTCTAGTCAGTGTAAAAGAAACAAGACTCTTCATTACTAACTAGCTCTGCAACATTTATTCAACAAGCTTAATGAACATCGCCCACACAACTAGCCTAATCAGCACTAAATTTGCTCCCCAATTAACCTATTTCATTTAACCCTGTTTTAGTTCCCACGAGGATGGAAAGATTCTTAAGGAAGGAAAAATATAATGACTCTGGGAGACGAAGAGAGTAAGTCTGTAATAAAATAGAGTGGTCTGTTTGCTGGAGACATTGAGAGGTGTTCTTATGAACAAATGAAAAAACTAGTACTCAAACCAATGTCTAGTTCATTATAAAAACAAACAAAAAATGTAGGCTTCTTGAAAACTATTTTGTCACACCACACCTCTCATTCTCTCTCTGTCTGCCTACTTATCTCTCTTTCCAGTACATACACATAGGCAATAATTGCTTTTTGCTGTCTTTGCACAGACTCATGGGCACACACAATATAAATGCACACACTAAACCCTATTTTCTTGCACACACTGAAGAACAAGGCACTCATCCCCTTTGGGGCCCATTGTTCAAGGTTAGCGTCAATGACAGAATAAAGGTTACCATATTTTTTTCTCCTTTCTGCTGTCTTCCACTTAGTTGAAATTTAACCACACAGTTCTTAATGAGAAAAGGTCATCTTCTGCCACAGCCTCTGAATAATGATCAACCAGCAGAGCAGTGCAGCTGTCAATACTATATTTCACAGTGCTATTCTCTTTCCCTTGTTAAATTCTAGCCTTTAATACCAACTGATAGTTTGACATTGTGTCTCCAACACTTTTGTGTAATGTATTTCCTGTACCATGACATGAACCATTGCCACATTGAATTACTACAGCTCTATGTGCAACCATTACTTGAAAACTGTCTATAGAAAAATAAACTGTAGAATTCAGTTGTCAGGCACAGCAATTATTTAAGATAATTTATTTTCATAAACCGTCATTCTTTTTTCAGTTCAATTGAATTGTATTTTTATAGTGACAGTCATAATCCCAGATTATCTCTTGGTGTGTACCTAGGGCAAGGAAAAACTTCCTTTAAGGGAAGAGAAAAACGTCCAGCAGAACTGGGCTCTGGTTAGGCTGCCATCTACCTTGACTTGTTGGGGTTAATGGACAGAGTAGAGCCAAAAGAAAAGAGTGGACATACTGCAACAGACAACACAGATAGGCACTGGACAGGTTCATGATTAGCAACCACACATCAGGAACATACTGTATAGCTCCAGAGCCAGAGAGACCTGTTTGAAGGAACACAGTAAGAGAACACGGGGAGAAAGCACAAAACTACAGGGAAGATACAAAATTGGTAACACAATACAATGAAATGGAATTACGTGCAGGGAGGGTCAGACAGAGACAAAGAGAGCGAGGGAAAGAGAGAGATGCTTGGTGCATCACAGTCCCAAAGCAGACTTGGACTGTGCAGCAGAACTGATTGAAGGTTTGGGGTCATCTGACCCAGCCTCAACGACATGCTTTATTAAAAAGGAAAGTTTTTAGTCTAGTCTTAAAAGTACAAAGAGTGTCTGCATCCTAGACTCAGACAGGGAGTTGGTTCCACAGGACAGGAGCTATGAGTAGCCCTGTGATCTGAGAGTGAAGAGTTGCGATTGGGTTACATGGAACAGTAAGTAAGATCTTACTGATTAGGGTGTTGTATGTTAAGAGGAGGATTTTAAATTTTCTTCTAAACTGTATAGGTAACCAATGAAGAGAAGCCAGTAATGGAAAAATATGATCGCTGTCTAATTCCTGTTAAAACTTGGGATGCAGCATTTTGAATTAAGTAGTGGCTCTGCAAGTAGTGAGTTAATATAATCCAGCATACAAACAAAAACACTGATTTACAGTGTTTATACATAGTTTCAGCAAACCTATCAGAAGATCTCACCTACTTGAGGAATGTTATGTATGTTCACAAAAACAGCCAATATACATACAGTCAGAAATAATGCAGATGTGCAGGAAGTAAAGCATGAGTTTGGCATCTATTAAATCTTTTTGGTACAAAAGAAAAACACAAAATGTGACAGATGGTCATTGTTTTGTTGTAAAGTGAAGTAAAATACTGTACGTTATGTGGAACCCTTTCTGTACTTTTTAATCTGCATGGGATTTGTGTGCCATCTTTGCAGTATCTATCTTGCTGTATCTAGAAAGTGACTACATCTTACACACTCTGATCTGCAAACCTTAACTGTGTCAGATAGGTTACAGAATATTTACCCTGCAAGCTACCATAGATCAGAAAATCAGTTAATTCTTTGGCAGCAGAATTCTGTTCACTGCTCTTCTGTTAAAGATTTGAGGCAAGCTGTGGGTCTATACTTGGCATTGATAAGGTACTTTCAGACCAAGGAGTGCATTAGTGTAACACACTCAGGAAGCATATGGAAATAAGTATCTTATTCTATTGAGCTTCTTTTGTTTCTCTTTTATCTTTTTGTCTCTTGCTCATATGCTCATTTTCTCTCCTCAAACCCCTGCCTTATTATTATTGAGCTGAAAATGTTAGAGATATTTCTTTGGTGTTTGTTGGCCTGTCTAGTTAATTGCCTTTCCATTCTCCCTTGTTTTCACTGCCCTCAGCTCTCCACTTTGACATTGATTCTAACTAAGCTGAACATGTCACAAAGTCAAAGTGAGAAATGAACAAATTAAACAGATGTTCGGATTAATGAAGGAGAGGGAATATTTATAGTTTTGTGTTTACAGGGACATTCTCTCAGTCTTACCATATCCACCCAAATCTGGATGTTGTGAGCAGTAGATAAGAGCAGACATCATTTTCCAAACCACTGAGGTGGACTTGCTATATTACTGTAGTATACATGTTTGCCCTCAGTTCAGCATCTTGTACTATATGATTGAGTGCATGAGTGATATGTTGCAATACATTGTACACATACAGTGTATGTGATAAATGAAATTTAAATTTAGAAGAACTACAGTAGGATAATCTGTAAGTTGCAGCTGCTTTTTGATGCATATGCCTATATGTGTTTGTGTGGATATGTAAATCATTTGCAGCATTTGCAGCTAACCAAGGGTCCTCTTATTAGTGTGCATGCAGCCGCCTCTCCTGCCAGGTCCCATCCACAGCTCCTTTATCTTAGGAAGGGTGGGAGGAATCATTTCTGCCTAGGCCTTTTCCATCAAAAGCTCTTATCAACAAAGCTAATATTAGTAAAGCAGGTTGAAAAAATGACTCTAAGGCAAGGGAAGGCAATGGAAATTCTTGGGTGAATAGACAAAAAGCTTGGTGTTGGTTTAGGAGCCCAAGGCCCATGTGTCTGTGAGTGTCAGATGCTTACCTTAGAAATAGAGAGTTCAGATTCAAACATACACCTTAAGAACACCCCTGCCACCTTCAACATACACATACATTCTACCTCTATTTTGCTGCCTGCTGCATCTCTGTGTCCCACGCAAGATCACCACTTCCATGCCACCCTTAACTCAATACACGATGAAATGACCAAAGTAATCAGTAGTGTCATATTTAGCAGAGAGGGAGAAGGACAAGGAACAAATCAGAGGGACTAGGAGTATGAGAGAACACAAACAGAGAGAGATACTCAGCTAGACAGGCATGTATTGTATGAATCACTCAGACTAATTTAACATGTGCATCTGTTCATAAATCCAAAACAAACAGTGTTAATGAACAAACTTAGCTCTGATCATGAAAACAGAAAGAACATTCACAGGGGATCGGTTTTTGGCTTTATGGGCATGTGTGTGTATGTGTGTAATTTGTTAGCAAATGAAAGTACCAGTGAGAGTGAAAGTGGTAGCTACATGACCCCATCACTCAATAAAGATGATTTTCCCTCATAAATCAGACACAGCAGCAAGGGAAAGTGCTTAAGAGAGACAGAGACTGAGTGATTCAGCTGTGGACGTACACTGGCTCAGACCTCAGTTGAAAAGCCAGGGAAACTAATCGTTTCCATTCACCTTCATGAGTCTGGCTACTCTCGTCTGTGGTCCTGAATACAAAAAAATCCCCGTCTTTTCTCCACCTCTAGCTCAGTCTCCCCACCTTTTCCTTCATGTCCCTTTCTTTGCTTCTAACCTTCTCTCTGAATGATAAAGGCATCCTATTGTGCCACTGACATGGTTGTTATTCTATCTCAGAGAATCCAACATGCAGATTTTTATGGGCATCTGGACACTTTTCATAAATCTTACAAGGCAGCAGTGAACTGCTTCAATGCAACTGCCAGTGTAGTGAAGGCTCAGTAGCATGCAGGCAAAATAGATACAGTAAGTAATCAATAGTTGCTGACAGGAAATAGGACATCCATTTCTCTCCACTTGTTGGTGCGACTGGCACCATTTGAATTATGCTTTCATATGTTTTGCAGTAATGAGTACAACAGATCCTGACTCTACTGCTCCTTAATAATTCAACACCAACCTGAGACATGAAGCAACATTCTGAATCTGCAATCGGAAATTATTTCTGCTGTCACTGATTTTTCTGTGTCTGTCTTTCATCTGGCTAGTCTGGCTATGATGTGCTCTTTGATAATACTTTGTTTCCTTTCTTGAAGCCTGTAAATGATGAAACATTGCAGCTCAGGATACACCAGCCCACATTCTGTGCACTCTCACAGTGTGGTCACAGAAAAGTGTATTGGTACTGTTTGCTTAGTACAATGAGAATTTCCTAACACAGGGGTGTGCAGAAGCAGCTTGTGACACTGTCAATTGTGACTCTGCACTTTCAAAATCAATAAAATGAATGTCTTCTTAACAGCAGCATTGTCCTTAAAGGAAAAAGACATATTGTGAAAAATGAGGTTTTCACTTCTTTTTCTTCTTTAAACTCTGAAAATAAAGCTGCCACTTTTCATTTAACTTTGTCTAAATGAAAAGTGGCAGCTTTATTGTTAGAGTTTAAAGTAGAAAAAGAAGTGAAAATACAAAGTCACTACCCTCTGTTAATCTGTCAGGACCACTAGAAACATCAGAACCTCCAGGATCATCCTGGGCCATCACTGGGTGTCTACATGTATGTATCCATAGCAATGTTAGCAAAGTGGTGTGCTCAGCAGTCACTTACAGACTCTGAAACAGCCCATGAATGATCAGTGTGCTATTTTGAGAAGAAAATCTTCTTCTTCTTTTCCTTTCGGCTGTTCCCTTCAGGGGTCGCCACAGCGAATCATCTGCCTCCATCTCACCC
>JAQQAE010012317.1:0-13223 GCA_029823295.1 Pseudamia nigra | reverse complement strand
ATTTATTGTTCCCTCAAAATAACAAAAATACAGCAATTAATGTCTAAATCACTGGCAACAAAAGTGAGTACACCCCTTAGTGGAAATCAATCAATCAAATGTCCAAATTGAGCACAATTAGTCATTGTCCCTTGACTTCCAACCACTGGACAGTTGTCATTTCTTCAGTGTTGTCCCATGAAAAGATATAATTATAAAGTATCTGCAGAAATGTGGAGGGTGTACTCACTTTTGTGAGATAGTGTAGATGCTTCTTTGTTATGTAATGAAATAACAGTCATCATCAAGAGCCATGAAAACCAATCTCCTCATACTGGCATGAAAAACCATTTATGCACAGTCATCATAGTTGTAAGACAGAAAAATATAAGCCTATATAGAACCTGAACCCGTATATGTAAACACTGTCTCTCTTTCCTGACCAACAGCCTTCATGTAGAAGACGCAAAGTGCAAATGAACAACTCAAACTGATGTTCATTACATCAAACAGGTGACAAGTAATTGAGAAACAAGAATGTAAGCACTCAGCAATATTTACATTTTCCGATCTAAGATGCAATTTTAAGGGTTGCTACATGTTTACCTCTGCAAAGGAGGTTATATTTTTGTCAGTATTACTGAATTTTTCTGTTTGATTATTCAAAACATAATTCAAAAAGTTATGAATGGATTTAGATGACATTTTCAAGATAGGTCAGAAATTACACAAGGACCAATAGATTAGGTTCTGGGAGTGATCTGGATCATTGTCTGGATCCACAAGATTTTTAAAGGATCCTTCACCATTGTGCGATAGGACCAAATTCAACATTTCTCCTTGTAACACTTCAATAACTACCAGAAAATTCTGCCATAAACACAGGAAAACACCATACTAGATATGGCCAATATTCCAAATCTACTCATCCAGAATGCTTAGTTACAGGGGTTGAGGAAAAATAGCTACTGTAAGGTAAATAAACATTTATGGAGCAAAAGAAAACCGCCATTAAGAAAATATTATTTGTTATTATTAAACTAATAATAAAATAACATTAAAACTGACTATTTGTATAACTTTATCATTTGTTTTCATTGTCGTATTCCACTAGGAAGTCAAACTGAGCTGCCTGGTGGAGGTCTGCTGTGTCAGACCGCATTCTAGTTTAAGATTGTTTTATTGTTGTCAGTGTTAAATGCTCCATCAAATTTTCCTGTGATGTTTATTTTCTAGAATAAAGGAGGACTGTGCCTAAAAAAATCCCTTTTGACTCAATAAAGTTTACTTACATACTACTGGGGCTCTAATTCTTGCTTAATGATTCTAGATGCAATAATACATTAGACAACAGGGACAGTCAGAGCAATCTGAGTGTCTTCCAAGTAAAGATTTACCATTAGCCTCACCTGACTCCTGAGTCCTCAGCATTGCGGATGGCAGAGAGCTGCTCGGTAAAGAGTGGGTCGACCTTGGTGTGGATGGAAACGAGCTGGCCTAAAGCCTCAGCTGCCCTCAGTCTCACCGCACGGCTCGAGTCCTGCAGCGCCTTCAGGAAGGTGGTCTGCAGCTGTGGCAGGAAGGGCTTCAGAGCAATACCCACCTGAAGACGCAGACAGTTCAGTGGTTGGACGTCAGGTCATTCAACTCATTTAAGAATAAACTGGGGTGTATTGTTGCAGACCTTTGCCAGCAGCAGGGTGAGGGTCTCAAGCAGAGCAGTCTTCACTGTCCAGGCAAAGCGGTCTCCCAGGATTCGAATGAGAGGTCCAGTGATATTGACCACAGAGGGCCGCAGAGCCTCAGGGGAGGTCAGTCTGATGATCCCTCCTAATGCTTTGGCTGCCTCCTCTTTTTGTTCAGGGCTACCAGTGAGGACCCCCTCCCTCAGAACTGGCAGAATGCAGGTCACACCCTAAGGGAAAGATACCAGGGAAAACCAACAATCAATATTACAGATTTATTCTGTCAAATAACTGACCACTGATAATCATAGATCCTATTGGTGGCTTCAAAATGCTTAATAGTAGTAACAGGCTCCAAAGATAAATAATTATCTATTATACAAACCAGAAAACGCTGAAATACTCAGATCTCCAGAAGTAAAAGCAGTATTTTTTTTAAAGGTCTTGAAAATCAAATAGTTCTGAAATCCTAATCACATTGATTTTAAGGACACAATGTCATGTGATTGATGTGTTTTTATTTAATTTAACAGCATTTAGACTATGTTTTACTGAGAATTTACCTACAGCACGTTTAATTATGTTGTGCAAGCTTTAACATTCACACAAAATTGACATTTCTGGCATTATATCCCAAATTTTCTCTAAAATAAATTGTAACAAAAATTGGAGCTGAACAAGAGCACGGAGCAAATATTCAATGCATTGCAGCGAACTCAATATAGCACAATATACAAACTGACTATATCGCTAATATCGATACACTCATGGGAGTTGAGTAAAGCTGCTGAACAGTTTCACCTCTTTCTCTCATTATAGCATCTTCACTCAGTCTTCACTCTCCATCTCAGCACATGACAAGATGTACCACTGATGTGGCTTTGCTACCAGCTTCACCAAAGCCTGTTTACAGCATGGTTTACAATGATTTGTCATAATAAAACTTCCCTCCCTGCTCCTACGCAGAAGGCACCATTGGTGCTTGGGGGTGAAAACAGTGGATTCGCAGGTTGAAGTGGGAGCCCTGCTTCTTTACCAGTCAGTTCACATAGTCTTACTCTCTTAAAAATATATATGTATTGACAAAATACAATCTCTGATAAAAGATATCTCTGATTAAATGTGTATTTATGTACCGGTACAGGTTTCTCTTGCAAGAAAAAGTAAACAAACTACAAACAAGAATCATACAAACCCATCACCTTGTTTGGTATTAATTAGGTTATAAAAGAAAAGGCTACATCTTACAGCTTCAGTTGATGTTGGGGTTTTTTAGGATGCAGGTAATCCAGGGAGTGATGTTTTCTTTTTTCTTTCAAACATGTTCTATTTAAACTGTGATAAACCTAAGTCACAACATGAAAAGTTGAGTTTTAGCCATGGTTGCTGGATATAACTTATTTTTTTGTTTATGTGCACGTTCTAGAATCAATCTTAAAAATGTGTTTGGTATTTGTGTGAATCAAAATGAACTTAGAAAGAATAGAGAAGACATTAGCCACAGTGATGCGCGTAGGCTGCAGGTCTGAAAGATGACAACAGTTTCACATGAGTCGTCCTCATGCCATCTGCTGCAATAATCTGGCTGATAATTTAATACAGAACAAACCATATTTAAACCAACTTTCAAACAGCCAGTTACTCCTAGAGGTAGCGCTTGCAAGGTTCGAGTGAAAAATGTAAAAATTATGAGAAGGATGAATTGTGCCAGTGTGTGGATATAATTAAAATCACATGAATTTCTCCAGCATCGATGCAAAACAGTATTAATTTTTCAAGAAAAAAGCAGACAGAGACAATGCAGTAATTGTGCATCATATAAGATGATGTCATCATCCTGTTGTGGGGTTGGTGTTTAAATGTCAGGAAGAGATTTCTTACCTTCTTGGGCAGACAGAATCCAGGCAGATGCTGACCCTTCACATCTGCAGCTACTGATTTAATGTCTCTGTGCAAATCGTCGATCATAGACAGCTGGCTGCTGGCATCCAGTTTCTACAAATAGATTAACAACACTCATTCCACTTCTGTCATTTGTTTTTATTAAAATAATAGTACTGATGTGATGTGCTTCCACTGCAATGTGTCGTTACTACAATGAGAAGATGCCTCTACGTAAAATAACTTTTGTATGTGAACTAAAGCAATGTGTTGGCATAAATCTGATGATAGCTTCCAGGACTGTAAGAAAGTCGGCAAATTGTAGTAATTAATTTTAAGAAAAGTCTGAAAACTTTGTGTCTCCACTCATGTTGTTCCATTCTTGTGGAAAAATCAAATGGCTATGGACAGTAACAATGTGACACAACATAACACATACCACTGTCCACACTGTGACAGTTGTCATTAACCACTACTATATTTCTGTTCTCTTGCATTTCAGTGGATCTTTGTCCTTTGTTAGATACAAATACTGAAATGCACTGCTGTGTTTGCACTGTAGCGTGTCTCTACAGCAATGAGAAGACAAATCTATGGACAATAACTAGTTTGAATATGAACTGTGTAAAATATAAATATGTACGGGGAATGGGTATAATTCAGGTTATGGAGAATGAATATGTAATAGTAATATTGAATAGTAATATTGTAAAATACAAAACAGGTTCCTGATTCTTTAGCTTTTTTGTTTACTACATAACTACATGCAGATTCTTTAATATTCTGGATGTCTTCATTGTAAATGCACAATGATGAAAATAGAAAAAAAAAAAAAAAAAAAAAAACATCAGTCAAAGAGAACATGTCTCCAAACGTTTGATCAGTAGTGAGTGTAAACAGGGGATTTGCAGGTTTTTGGGATAAAACCACTGCTTTAAAACAAAATTGTAAGGCAAACTATTTTACCCTGGAGAGACAATACACCTGAGGTTAAAAAATTACTCACTGAAGTTTTTTCAAAATGTGTAAGTTATAGTGCCTTTTCAGGGAGTCTTCATTAATCCACAGAGGGAAACTCAGTTGTCACAGCAGCAGGTTTACTGAAAGACCCACAGGTTCGCTGTTTAATACCTTGTATTCATAAAGCTACTTACAACAACAGACAGACAAATATAGTGACTGTGTTGACATATTGCTGCAATGAAAAGTGGCCAAGTGGTTTCTATGTTTTTATGTCTATGGTTACATTGATGTGGAAGAATCAAACAGCTGAAGTTAATTCCAATACCACCATCTAGTTGTCAGGAGGGATAACACAACACAAACCACTGTGCAATAAAATAGAGAATTCTTAGAGCTCAAAGTAAATCTACCTTGGTGATGGAGTTGATGGTGTCCCAGCTCTGAGACAGGACCTCTGGGTTAGTGTCATTGAGAAGGCGGATGAGACCGGAGAGCAGGGTGCGTGTATGCGAGCTGTAGTCCAGACGTGTACGGGCAAAGTAAGCATTGAGGATGGTGACAGCGGCTTGTCTGAGGCCGGGGTCAGTGCCTCGTGTGGCCTCCAGCAGGTCTTCTATGATGATACGTTGGCCCACTTCATCCTCCACGGAGAGAATCACAGTTTGGCAGCTGCATAGCTCCTAAAAAACACAAGTCACCCAATAACCCAGTCAGAAACAGTGCATCCTATAAGGAGGAATGTTTCTGGCTGAGAACGGAGCTGTGACCTGTGCTTCATCCTCCGTTCCTAGTTTTCCTTTGAGAGAGGAGAGCAGCGCAGGCAGGATGACCCCGAGGTGACGAGTCAGAGCGTCTCCAGCCACAGCAGACAGGAAGGCTAGTACTCGAGTGTTCACAGGAGGAGCAGTCAGCTAGTATAACAAGAGAGTACATCCATGTTCTGTTAACCTAGAGGCTACATAATGGGCTTATTACAGAGTATTATATAAAGGCATGGAAATTGTCGGAATTGACCTAATTTGGTTCAGACATTGATTTCTGTGACTCAGTTTGGTCCAAAACTGGGGGAATTGTTTTAAATCAGAACAACACAAAAACACACTGTAAATGTAGAATCACCCTATACATTAACAGCAGCACTTGATCATTGTTTGGTCTTGAACAAAAATATCCATTACCATCTTTCTACATATTGTTATTCAAACTGTGCAACAAGAGCCGTTGAACAATTCTACACACTTCTGTGGTCCGTTTTTAAGATGTAGAAAATGTAGACCATGTAGACACCTGTGATGTGTATGGTGTGTCTGTTTGTGTAGGGAGGGGTAATGCCGACTGACAGCTGTAATCAATTTTAGGATTTTTCTGCGGCTCAACATCAAAGCTTGTCAGAGTGTTTCTACTTTTCCAGCAGTGTGAAACAGTGCCAGGTTCATCTACATTTGTATTTAATTTTGTGATTTGGACTAAAAGAAGAACAGTGCAAAAGCAAGGTGTGAATAGTAGTTTTTTTCCCTTTTGATTTCAGCTCCTGCAGCTTTAACTAAACTACAACAACTGTCTTAAAATGGAGTTATGGCGCTGTTTTGAATTTCACATTACCATTTTGGACAAACATTGAATATGGTCTTTGTTTTACAATCATTACACCCCTTCTACTTAAAAATAAAGTCTGCAAGTGACTGTGACGCTTCACCTTTGGAACCAGATAGGGCAGCACAGAGCGACTTTTCACAGCCATGACCTGCTTCAGACCATCCAAGGCAAACTCAGCCGTTTCCTCATCATCCTGAGAAAAGACAAAACAAGCATTAGAGTCAAAAACCCTAAAAAACCTAACTCTAGCTGAGTGTCTGTTGTATATTCACTCACTAGTTGTTTGAGTAGTGTAGGTAAGATGTCGTCCAGTGCCTGATGTCCGATGGTCGCATGCAGCTGCTCAAAGGTTTTGGCTGCAGCCTCTCGGACCTCCTCCAGGGGGTCACAGAGAGCCTTCCTCACAGTGGGGACCAGAGACTCAGAGAAGACTAGTACCTGCATTACAAACACCAACAGGTGAATACACTGTTTCACAAACCTGTGTATTCTCACTGATATCCCAAATTCAAGCTGAGATTCACGGTAAATTATAAAATATGTGTTATACCAAAGGTTTGGACACACCTTCTCCTTCAATGCGTTTTATTTATTTGTATTATTTTCAACATTGTGCATTAATACTAAAGACGTCTACACTGTGAAAAAACACATAAGGGATTATGTAGTAAACAAGAAAGTGTTAAACAACCTAGAACCTGTTTTACATTTTAGAGTGACACATTTAGCTTTGATGACATCTTTGCACCCTCATGGCATTGTCTCATCAGATTCCCTAGGTCATCACCTGGAATAATTTTTCAATCACAGGTGTGCATTTTCCAGAGTCAATTTGTGCCATTTCTTGCCTTCTTAATGTGATTTAGACCATAAGATGTATTGTGGAACTGTCTTGGTACAGAGTCAATAGCTTTATTAGTTTGACTACAACTACTATACAAATCCATGTTATGGCAAGTAAAGGGTAAAGACAGTCCATTACTTTAAAAAAATGAAGGTCAGTGAATCTAAAACATTTCAAGAACTTTGAATCTGTCCCCAGTGCAGTCACCAAAACCATCAAACACTAAGGTGCTGTGACTGGGTGGTTTCTGAGGCTGGTAATTCTAATAAACGTATCCTGTAAAGCAGAGACAGCTCTGGTCCAGCCCTATGAGAGTCAGTTTTATGATTGTGTTTGATGGTTTTGGCGAGTGCACTTGGGAACACATTCAACGTTCTTGAGATTTTTTCAAATTGATTGGCCTTTATTTCTTCCTGTAATGATAAATAAATCTTCATTTAATTGTTTCTTGCCATAAAATGGATTCGTACAGTAGTAGAGCTATTGACTCTGTACCTATCTTCTTCTGCACGAGACAACTGATGGTCAAAAGCACATTATGAATGACAGAAACGGCACTTATTAATTCTTGTCAAGACACACCTGTGATTTCAAAGCTGTTACAGGTAACTACCTTGTGAACCTGATGAGAGAATGCCACGAGTGCTGTCACCAAAGCTAAACATAGCTACTTTGGGCAATCTAAAATATAAAACATGTTCTGGGTTGTTTGACACTTTGTTTACTACATAATTCCATACGAGTTGTTCCACAGTTTATATTGGACAACGTTCAAAATAATTTTTTTTAAAATAAAGAAAAAAAAAAAAAAAACACTCAATAAGGTGTGTCGAAACTTCTGACTGGCAGTGCATGTCTGTGGGACTGACCGCATCCTTGCTGGTGGACTTCATGATCTCACTGAGGCCGATGCACACGCCCTGCCTCTCATCACTCTTGTCAGAGCGCAGTCCCTCTTCCAGAATAGGAATGATCTCTGGGAGGATCTTTTCTCCCAGTTTCCTCACCAGATCACCCAGTGTCCGAGCAGCAATCTGAAAACACAAGAAACCTCAGTGTGAGCAACGTTAAAACATGTCAGAGTTATTAAAAACACGAAGACAGGGTAAATGTACTACAGTATATTTAATGGCCTACTCATGGGCATCTATAATGATAGATGCAAATGTTTTAC
Source organism: Pseudamia nigra (assembly GCA_029823295.1). Lineage (NCBI taxonomy): Eukaryota > Metazoa > Chordata > Actinopteri > Kurtiformes > Apogonidae > Pseudamia > Pseudamia nigra. Next base: position 5,101 of record JAQQAE010012317.1, on the reverse strand, counting down.
TGATCTTTGATTAATTTCTGTTGTTTCTTTGTCAGTTTATCGTTTACAGTCTGTCACTGCAAATAAGATATTGTTGTTGCATCTTGCTCTGTAAAATAAGGTTTAAATATAGCATATTATATTCATCTTTGGGCAAGGGAACAGAAAATCTCAAGAGTTAATGTACCGTTCTCTTGTCAGGGCAGGTGGAAGCCAAGAAGCCCAGCAGGAGGGTGAAAAGAGTTGGAAGGATTTCCCTGAGGGTTCTTGGAGTATTAGACACGACAATTTTCCACACATGCAGCGAAGCCTGTCGGACCACCAGCTGCGTGTCTGAACGGCCCATGTACAGACCAGACAGCACACGGTTACGCCGCTCGGCACCGAGAGCAGCAATGATTGCCTGTGAGGGAGAAAGCCACAGCTTAGCAATAGTTGATGACATGCAAAACTTTTTTTATTCACAAGAGGTTAGTTTAGCATCGTACTTTATTAGATGCGGCTGTTCCAAAGTTGTCATCCTCTGAAGCTGTCTCAGTGGTCATCTTTCCTGTCACTCCAGAAATATGGAACAGCAGATCTCCAAGCAGTTGTACGGAGCTGAATCTGCAAAGCAAACAGCGCACCCACACACACACCCACACAATCAATTTGGCTCTGTTTATATCTGTCAGTTTGGTTTGCATTCACACCTTGCTTTGTGCTTAATCAAACAGGATGAACACGCTGCATGTTAACAGGTAAATAACACTGACATGAGACTAACATTCTGCATAATACTGTGTATGTCTCACCGGATTCTCCATAGATCATCAAACAGACCCTGTTCCAGCTCAGGAAGAAGCAGTGCAATGGCAGTCTCAGCGTACATACTGATGATCCTCTGACCCGCTCGCAGTGCAGTGTCTCTTACATATTCATTCTCATCTGCCAGAGCCTGGCGGACAGACAGAAAATATTTAATACTGGTCATTAATGAAAAAACTGAGGTTAGTGAGCAGCCTTCCAATGCACTCTTTCAAATAAGTTCAATACAATTATTCAAATGTTTATAGTAAATATATAATTTCAGTTGCGTCTACTCAGGTTTATCAATATAATACATTTAAAACAAATGAAACCACTAAAATAGAAAAGAACAAACACAAATTAAAGAACAAATATAAACAAAACAAATGTAATGTACAATAGTAAGATAATTTACGATAGGAAATGTATTAATAAAATATGCAAAGCAGACCTAATCCATTTTAAGTAAGATAAATAGAAAAGTTAGAGGAGTGAGTACCTTGAGGATGCAGGGGATGATGGGTCCAACATAAGGAGTAAACTTGTCCCCAAAGGTGAGAGGCAGGTAAATGAACATCATGATGTAGCCATCTCTGACGTTGGAGGCGATGTCTATCTTGCTGGCTGTCTGCACCACATCTGGCATCAGTTTGTCTAGTTTCTCCACCCCCAGTCCAGCCATCACCTCAGCCAGACCTGAGCACACGATCACAGGAACAACTTAGTTTGGTTTGAAGTAATATCTTTAATGATTTTTCTGTTTGTACCTTTTACATAATTTTAACATTTCTTATTTCCTTAGCCCTTTTTGCACTTCTACCAGATCTATTTTACGAGGAAGAATTTCATAATTCTCATAGGGAACTGAAGGTCTCCTTTTTTATCCTTTGAAATATAAATAATTGCATTCATTAACAGACAGGAAGCTACAGCCACTGATCTAATATCCATAACCATGCAGGAAAACTTCTTTTACTGAAATGTCATTGCCATTACTGCAAACCTACACAACTGTACCATCTGCACAGCTGCCTTCCTCTCTATTTGAAGAGTCTGAGTGTAGAAACTGACCTTGGGCAGCTCCAGATCGATCCACAGAGCTCTGCTCAGAGGCCAGTGTTTCCATGAGCCAGGGCAGGAGGTCGTCAAAGCAGGATTCACCCATTCCCTTCACCATGGCACCCAACGCTTTAGCAGACACAGTGCGCACCTGAAGAGCAAAAAAAAAATAGCAGATAAACCTTCAGCTACACACATAGGAGGCCATTTCTGTTCTGTTTATCGTCAGTGAAACACACCTCAGGCACTGGGTCCAAAAGAGAGGCCTTCAGTCCAGGAATGACACTAGGCAGGTATGGTGACAGGTCCTGTATTTAAAAACAAACCACAAAGGAGGTCACATAAACAAAATGCATGGAAAGCACACTGTGATGGCTTGGGGTCATATTTAGTTAGTGATCTGTACCTTCTGATCAGTGAGGGAGTACATATTGCCAATGATCTGAGCAGCCATCTTGCGAGTGTCAGTGGAGCGATCCTGGAAGGCTCTCTGAACAATGGGCATGATCAGGGCAAGGGAGGGCGCATCGATGAAGTGGACGAACTTGGTATCCAGTAATGTCTGCAGACATGTCTGAGTCTTCCTGGATGGATCCGTGAGAGCATCCAATAGGATAGGGGTAATGGCTGAAGAAGAAAAAAAAAAAAGATGAGAATTAGTAATTAATTATTTTGTACTTGAGAGAAATAAAACACTGATGTTCTCTAAAACAAGCAACATTTTGTAAGTTTATGATTCCACTCTTGGCTCCACGGCTTACCCAGGATTTCAGGGTTCCGAATAACAGAACCAATCTGTCTGAGAGCCTGCTGACCAGCCTTCTGCACCTTCACATGGGAGTCAGTCAGCACCTCTGTCAGCTTTGGTACAATGCTGGGCAGGCAAGAAGACAACTGCTTGGGTGCACAGTAAGCCATGGCACCCAGCAACTCCACAGACCCTAAAGGAATGAAGTAGGTTCAGAACGTATGCAAACTTGTGAAGGAAAATTTTTAAGGAATTCTTGCTGGGACAGGCTGTTTTCCCTCAGTTTTATCAGCAATATCTAAACATTGAAGAATAAAGGTGCTACTGACCTGCTTTGGTTCTCCAGGATTCCTCCTCCAGAGCCACCAACAAAGACGGCAACACCAGTTTTACACCATGGGCACTCAGATTCCTCATCACAGCCTTGGCACAGTCATCTGCAGCCTGAAGACAGAACAAGCACAGGGTTTTTAGAGCACATGAATACGTTTAAATAATACATTTAAAGACACCGACATCCAAATGATATGATTTAATCAGTGCATTTACTCCCTGCATATGCTTTGCGTGTGGGTAGACAAACTAAAACACTGATTTTCTTCTTTTGACATGTTTTCACCGGTTCTAATTCACTATTATGCCACATTTTCTTTCATACATGAAGTCACTGTTTCTGCTGAACAACATACATAGGGGTTGCCATCAAAGTAGGAAAAAAATAAACACTTATATTCCAAATTTAAATGCAACACTGTCATCAAAAATCAGCAGTTAGAAAACAAACACCACTAAAATCCATAACTCAATTGTCTTTCAGTTGGAACAAATCATGACTCTTGAACTGTAACAGTTGATTCAATTTCTAACTCAATACGTTAAATGTCAGTGACACAACATTGCAGTACAAATCATTAGGTGATTCACATTTTTATTCATAATACATATATAATAAAAATAGAAGGTAATAAACTAGTAATAAGAGATTGAGAACCAACGTACAAAGAATGGCTCTCTCACCTCTCTGACGTATTGGTTTCCGTCTCCAAAGCAGAGCAGGAGATGTGGCAGAACATGGACAACGTACGGCTCAAACAGCTTCCCCAACATGTTACACAACATCTCAAAGGCAAACAGTGATCCTGAGAGACAAGCACCTGGTTAACAGTGGTCTGTACATGTGGTTTATGGTATACGTATACAACGAAAATGCAACAACAATACTGTGGTTTAGGGGTGGAACTTCATGGAATTGCACTAACCTTCCCTCCGCCTGAAGTTTTTCTTATCCTGGATGGCGTCGGTCAATGTGGTCATGATGTCCTGCTGCTTAAGTGCCAGGATACCGAGTCCTTTGACCAATCCTGCCAGGCCGTAGGCTGCCCCCTTCCTCTCAGCATACTTGTCACTTTCCAGCAGAAGTTGCAGCAGGTTCCTCACAATCCCTGCAGCGTCCTCCTTGATGGCAGGGACTAAAGGAGGTAAACAGCTGGCAACAGACTCTTGGACCTGAAAGAGGGATGAAAAAACCCCATCAGGTAATGTGTTTGGGTACAGAACAGACTGAACCTTTGCTGTTTTGTGGATTTATGCCTAAAGAAAGGGTTGAATGGTCAGTAATGGATCTATACCTGCTGTGAGGGTGTTGATAGCGCAGTGATGAGCTTGGCCACAATGGGTTTGACCTTGGGGTCACTTTTGTCCAGATGTTTGGCTAAGGAGCCCATCAGAATGACCACACTCTGACGGACAGAGTCGTAGCTAGCATCCTGAGGGGCGTTCTTCAAAAACTCTTCAAACACTGGCAGAAGGGAGCTCACATTGTCCTGTTCAACACATGCACAAACAGTTACAAACCAGGATGCAGGGTAAGAATTACAATGATCCAATGCTTTTGAAAAAAAAATGTGAACAGTGTGCTGCACCTTTCCGTGTGTGTTGAGAGCTGAGAGGGCGGCATCCAACATGCAGCGGCGGACATCAGCATGCCGGTCGTTCAGAGCATCAGGGACAAAGAAGAGAAAGAGAGGAGTGACCTGAGATTCATCCAGGTACTGGGACATTTTGTTCAGAGCCAGAGCGATGCCACACCTGACAAAAACAAAGTACCACATTCCATTTACAAATACATTTCAAAGCTTTTAGATTAGATTAGAAATCTGTTATTATTCACGAGGAGCAATTTGGTTTGCGCCAGTAGTAAAACATCACATACAACAAATCCATCAGAAGCATACAATAAATATCACATAGTAAACACTAATAAATATCATCATGGAACTACAATATGCTAAAGGGCACCCAAAGAAGAACAATCAACTACATTCAACCAACAGACAAGGGAGCAAAAGTTCTCAAATATCTATTTCATTTGGCGTTCCTATGGAAGCAGTACGTTCCTGATGGCAAAACTCTCCAAGAGCACGATGCCAAGGCTTCCCTCAAATGACCATTAATCTTCATGGCGCTAACTTCATGGACATAACTTAGATTATTAATGTTAATGTCAATGATCTTTTGATCAGCCAT
>JAQQAE010012316.1:0-13224 GCA_029823295.1 Pseudamia nigra | reverse complement strand
CGAGGATTAAGGGGTAGAAAATGGATGGATGGATGGATCCTGGACAACTAAACGACACCAACTTCCCAAGCACCATCACAATGGCAAATGTGAAGATTTTTGTGGAAAATATGACTATATATGGTATATGGTATATATATGAATATATGGTAAAACTCTGTATATAAGCCAGTATATTGTATCTAGACTGTTACTGTTGTAATGGAGTTATTGGTCATTGTAATAGAGCATAGACCCCAACATAAATGTCACGTAAATAGATAAAAATGCCATACACTTCAATAGTGCACCTATAAATGCAAAGTGGTTGCCTCTTTTTCATTTAGAGATTTTTTTTTTCTAAATGCTTGCATGTAGGATTCTGAGTGCCTAAAGAGTGCAGGGGATGTTCTCACATGTCCTTGAATGGCCTGCAAATTAAGCTCTGGTTTCTCAGTAGGTTCCACACATTGTATTATTTTCAGCAAAATGTGTTCACAGAGCATCCTGTTAATAGAATGAGTTATAGCCCCCACTTGCAGTGCAGTACATTGCACAAATCAAGCCTGGGCAGAGAAGCAGTTTGTTGACACTTCTCTTGATTGGTCATCTTACACTGACTGATTAGTGATAATTTTCCTGCCTCAGACCCAGCGCGATAGAAACCACTCTGACCCCTTTGAATACATAAAGCAGATATGAAATGGTTTATTAGTGCAGTGCTATTTACTACTGATTATTTATCATTCCATATGATAACACAGACGAGCAACCTGTTTATGGGTGTTTGGTAGTTATGTGGTTGTGGCTTAGGAGGTAGATCCCAGTAATCCCAGTCATTGTCGTTGTGTCCTTGGGCCTTGTATGAATGTGGATGAATGAATGTTTGGTGGCTGGAGAGACTGTCAGTCATTTCTGTCAGTCTGCCCCAGGGCAGCTGTGGCTACAGATGTAGTTTACCACCACCAGGAGTGAATGAATAATGGATTCAGTGTAAGCGCTTTGGGAAGAAGACTTGAAAAAGCACTATGTAAATCCAATCCAGTTTTATTATTATATTTTCACATATTTTATCATTATCATAATTCTTTTGTTGTATGATAGAGAGAGAGGACAAGAAAATAATGCCAAATGAAAGGAAAAGACAGTGGAAGATTGTTGTCATTATGAATTAAAAAGAGCAAACACAGTTGTTTGATAATAAATGGCTTCATCCAACCACTAACCATGAAGGAAAGAAACATTTTTCTCTTAGAATTCATAGTCTTGGAAAAATGGTGAAAAAATTAATTCTGTCAAGGAATTAAAGATAAGAGCACATCTGCATGAACTGAAAGAAAAATGTTGGTCAAAAGATATTTTTTTTTGCTTTAATTCTTAAAACTAGTTAACATAAATAGATGTTTCAGTTTTGGTATAAATAGATGACAATTTCTAAAATAATTTCACAGAACACAAAAAAAAGAATATTTTTTGTTTCTTCAGAATAGAAGGGAAAACCATGTATTTGCCCTGCTTAATTTCATCTAGTCATATATACACATGTAATGTGAACATGCGCTTACGTCACAATATAAATTGAAGCCAATCATGTTTTGAATGCATGTCTTATTTGCTCAGTGTGCTCATTAGCCGACCAAGTCTCACAGTGCATGTGGTCTTACTCATAAAGTGACCAGGTGTAGTTCTGATAAAGCATTCCTGAGGAAAATGGAGCATTAATCAGAGCTCTAATCAGGCCTGTTTAAAGTAAATCATGTCTTAATTAATCTGGAGTGGCCCTGATCAAAAGGGAATGTGTGTGGGTTTTGTAAACTGAAGGGTGCTTAGGTTCCCAAAGTGGTACTACCACAAACACAGCAAATAATTACAGTATTTGAGGAAATGGTGGCTGGAAAATGCAGAAGGGCTGATGAAATATAATGGTCATCAAAGGGAATTTTTTTTTGTATGTAGTTGATGCAGTCTACAGGGATTACTTTGTATTTGGTATATTTGAAAAAGCTGACAGCTCTTTATGTAAACATGTTCACACTGCTTCTCGCTTTTGAGAAAGAAATAAAAAAATGCTGCTTCCTAATGCAAAACATTTTGCTAAATTATTGAACTTGCCAGATTAGATGAGTAATCATCAATTCTCCCTAAATCTGAGTCAAACTGAAACTTTAATCTACGGCAAGTGAAACAAATTGGTCTCCTAAATAACCTAGAATTCTCTGGTAGTTCATTTATTTGTTTATCTCAAAAAACTTCTGCAAAAACAAGTTAAAATGGCTGCATTTCACACCAAGGGAAACTATGTGTACTTATTTTATTCACATAGATAAGGTTTGGTTAGACAACAAATAAATGAGGATAGATGCACTTTTTGTTTCACTGAATTGGGTAAAATGTTCAAATGTATCGAGAAAGTATATTACTAAGTCTTAACCATGAACTGACCGTAAATATTGACAACCAGAAGTGGTACTACTCAAGTACATTTACTCCTTTACATGTACTTGAGTAATTTTACCATAAAATGTATTGCATGTAATTGTGTTTTGCAGAACACTTATAACTCTCTTGTGATGGAAAAAAATGTACTTCTACTTAGTTACATTTTGCGTCACCTCAATGAGCAAAAATGTTGAAATTTAAAAAACACAAAATCAATTAATTAAAAAACCTGAGCAAAATGGTCAAGAAAATTATCAGAATGAAGAAACTAAGCAACATTGAGCAAAAATGTACAAAAGTGTATGCCAAAAGCAAGAAAATGAACAAAAAGAGCAACAAATTAGCAAAATAATCAAGAAAACAACAATGAAGTACAAATGAACTAAATAAGCAAAAGGGAAGAAAATAAGCTAATACATTTTAAAAGTGAAAAATTTAATGAAGAAACTGAACAAAACGTCAACAACGTAGCAACAAAATTAATAAAAGTGAACAACTTAGGAATGAACAAATTGGGAAATAACACAAAAAACAAGTTAAAACTGAACAAAATGAGCTACAAAAATCAACAAAATAGCCAAAGATCAAAATAATCACAGAAATAATCCCATTACTTGTTTGAAGGCAGTATATGAGACTGTAATAAATTCCATCTTATGACGTTACTCACTACTTGAGGATTTTTTAATCAGATAGTTTTATACTCTAGTGGAAGTGCTTGTTTTATGAATGCTTCTACATCTACTTCAGTCATTAAAATAATAAAGTAACAGTTCTTCCACTTGCGTATTGTTGATGTTTATTCCACTCACCATACAAACCCACTTTGTTTGTATGGCATCTCATGTTTATTGTGTAAAATTGAAAGAGTTACTGTGTGCCAGTGTAAACATATTTGCTGTAAATGGAGGAAAGGCAGCAAGCTGACAGAACTGAATCAAAATGGGGGTGGTTAAGTGGACTGATGTTTCCTCTTCCAACATCCTGCTGAATCATATATTTTCAAACACATATCCTTTTAGTAATCTGTTTTTCATGTCAGTTTTTTTATATAACTGTGCATAAAACAGCACATTTAACCAATTGTGACATAGCTTACACAAAAACATATTATGTTCACAAGCACCAAATTATGCCATTGCAACATGAAAGCTGTTTACCAAACCATGTCTTTTTCCTGGTAGCCACTTACGTTGCTTACAGTCTGTATTATTGCCTGCCCCCTCTGCACCCCCTGTGTCCATCACCATTAACAGCAGTGTTGAGCACTGTGGATGTTTTGAACTTCATCTTTATTCATTCATGGAGTGGAGTCTGAAACACAGGATGAACAAGTTGACCTCTCTTTGAATATTGCTACATTTGCATCTTAAAGGGAGGTTTGCAGAGTTCAAATGAAGATAAGAAAAGAATAAGAAATGCTCCCCTTCTGCTGTCCCACAGTCGTGCCTGCAGGCATCTGATCGCATTGCTCTTTTTTATTTTGGCATATAGCACACATGGAACACACAACAATCGCTCAGTTTGACCTCTTGTCCCCTTGTAAACAAACACATGGATGCTCTATCCTGTCCTGCTTCATCTCTAGCTAAGCTCTTGAATCCAACTGAGATTTAAACCATGCGGTACAGTGACTGGACGTAGCGGGGAATTACAGTGGAAGAGAAAAAGAATGAGATGAAAAAGAGAATTCTTGGAGATCTCTGCATGCAAGAAAGAAAAAAAGATACCATAGTGCAGAATGTGGGTTGAATTCATTCACAAACTCTAGCTACTCTGAGTGTATTAAAAGCCCTTGGAATTGTTTGAACATGTTCATGTGTGATGACTAATGTACTGATTTAAATAATATAACCAATATACTGTATGTATACAGGTGCACTATGCTTTATTTCAGGCAATCTCCTGATTGTTTTCAGTATAATCACCCGACATTAACAACTGTAGTTTGTTTTTTAGAATTAAGGGTGGTACACACTGTACAATTTTAGAAACGTGTGAACATGAAGGTATAGTACACTTTGGCTGCAAACACATGCCAAACCAGTGATGTCAGAAAACCAGTCAGTATCTGGTGTCACCACCATTTGCCTCATGCAGTGCAACACATCTCCTTCACAAAGAGTTGATCAGGTTGCTGATAGTGGCCTGTGGAAGGTTGATCCACTCTCTTCAGTGGCTTTGTGAAGTTGCTGGATATTGGCAGGAAATGGAACATGCATACACCGATCCAGAGCATTCCAAACACGCTCAATGGGTGACATGTCTGGTGAGTATGCTTTTCAGCTTTCAGGAGTTGTGCACAGGTCCTTGCAACATGGGGCCATGCATCATCATGCTGCCAGATGAGGAGATAGTTGTGGACGAAAGGCACAACAATGGGCCTCAGGAACTCGTCATGGGATCTAAATAAAATGCACCTGGGTTTGTTGTCCATAACATACTGTATGCTTTCCCATACCACAACCCCACCGCTACTGTGGGCCACTCGATTCATAATGTTGACATCAGCAAATTGGTCACCCACACAACGTCATACCCACTGTCTGCCATCTGCCCTGTGCAGTGAAACCCAAGATTCATTCATGAAGAGAACACCTGTCCAACATGCCGGACGCCATCAAATGTGAGCATTTACACACTCAAGTTGGTTACGATGAGGAACTACAGTAGATCACATCCCCGATGAGGATGATGAGCATGAAGGTGAGCTTCCCATTGACGGTTTCTGACAGTTTGTGCAGAGATTCTTTAGTTATGCAAATCGATTTTTGCAGCAGTTGTCAGGGTGGCTGGTCTCAGAAGATCTTGGAGGTGAATATGCTGGATGTGGGGGTCCTGGGCTGATGTGGTTGCATGTGGTCTGTGGTTGTGAGGCTGGTTAGATGTACTGCCAAAATCTCCAAATTGCCACTGGAGACGGTTTATGGAAGAGAAATGAACATTCACTCCACGGGCAACAGCTCTAGTGGACATTCGTGCAGTCAGCATGACTATTGCACACTCCCTCAAAATTTGCGACATTTGTGGCATTGTGTTGTGTGATAAAACTGCACATGTTAGAGTGGCTTTTATTGTGACCTAAGGCACAGCTATGCAATAATCATGCTGTCTAATTAGCATCTTGATATGCCACAATTGTGAGGTGGATGGATTATCTCAGCAAAAGGGAAAGTGCTCACTAACAGATTGAGACAAATTTGTGAACTATATTTGAGAGAAATGGAAACAAAAAAGTCCTCTATTTGAGTTCAGCTCGTGAAAAATGGCAGCAAAACCAAAAGTGTTGCATTTGTATTTTGTTCAGTGTATTTACAAAGCAATCTATCTTCCACAGAGTCTGCTACGTGTTTTTACCATAACTTAAGAACAACCCAAACACTCTCTTCATAAGGGCCGTCTCATACGTGGGGTACCACCCTTGTTGAAATACCTCTGACCGCCTCTGGGATTCAACTCCAAGCAGCAGTGGCTCTCACAGAGTTTTATCTCTATGAAAATTAAGTGAATGTGTTTTTTGATGAGTCATCATGGTCTCAGTTGTTTTGTCTGGATCCTTTAATAAGTGATTGTCCAAATATGGTCACTTCTGGCTTTAATCTCTAGACTGGCTCTCAAAAAAGAACTAGGAACCTGAGTGGACACAAAATGGAAGCTAATCTGTCTACTTATGCAGTTTGTGCTTCACATCAGTCTAAATAAGCCACTTTTCCACTGACATCATCAGCTCTACTTTCCTCAACTTGACATGCTCTTATTTTGTATTTCCATTATGTGAGCGCAGGTACCATTAGAAAGGCGTTGTCATCATGGCACCAGAAAGCTTCAGTATGCCTTGCTATTTATTGTCCTTTATGTCTGTGGACACCATCCATCCAAAGTGCTGTCAAACACATCTGAACTCTCTCATAGGTGATCAGAAGGTTGGCATCTAGTGACGGTGAGGCCATAGCATATGTATCACATCATTTTCTTACTCACTGAACCATTCAATGAGTCATCATGCACTCTGGAAGGGGCAATGTCACTGCATGTCCGCTGTTGTATGATATTCCATCTTGAGACAAAACTGACTCAGACATTTTGGCGAACCACTGATAGTCTTGGTAATATAAGCCTGCAGCTGATGCACCTGCACGGAACACAGTCATTATGAATCAAAGTAATTATACCATAATGCCATAACGAGTCAGAATTTTCTTAGAAACAAAACTCTGTGAGAGCCAGTGAAAACTTCCCTTACAAGAAGCAATGTAAAAGAAGTCTGTACTATCGGCTTTACACCTCATACTGAGTTTCTTTGACAATGGATAAACACTTCTACCTCAAGATGTGGTAAGACAGATCTATAAGTCTTTTGTTTCAGTATATTTTCAAACAATTTCCATGTACTAAACATTTAAATTAACGGTTGGAGTGAAGTGAATCTGTCACAGCTTTGCACAGGATAAGCATATCCTAAATGGATGTCAGATATACATCTTGGAGATAAACATGCTGTGTGGGACATGCAGATTTGTCAGCATCATAAAAAGCTGTGCAGCATTAAAATCTATTTATGCTGCTCCACTTTCAGCATGTGCATGTATGATCTGGCCTTTAGGTCATGTGTAAGTGAAACATACTCAGCTCTGCCTCAGCTAACTTTGAGAAAGAACCTTTTGGAAATGGCCTCCAGCCTCTTGGCGCAACACAAATCAAATGAGCCCACAGTGATTTATCTGTGTGAATCAATTAACTTTTACGATTTTTAAAGAGCCATGCTCTCTCAACCCAATTACATCATTTTACTGGAGAACGGCTTATTGCATCATGATCGTACCATGATCTGAAATTTAGGGTGACACGAGCTGAGGAATTTGCTGTGCTCAAAATTTATGACGTCGCATCAACAGCTTCTGTAACTCATTCAAACTCCACTCTCGTTACTCAGGGGCCATCAAATCTTCCTGCAAGCTCTTGCAGCAATCTGTCATTGTTATTCATAAAATGTGTAACTATGAATTGAAGGGTGTTAAGTGAGTGACAGTTTAATTTCCACCGTCTGCCCTCCCCCTTCCCTCTGAATGTTCACTGCACATCACCTGCGAGGGATGTTGGAATCGGTGACATTTTCATTCACAACAATGATTTGAGAGCAGTTATATCAGCCTTCAGGGCTACTTAAAATTGATGTTTCCAAGTTCCTTGTTTATCAAACTGACTTCTTTATGTGGTGTATTTATATTTCTTGTCTGAGGTAATATGAGATTACATGAGTGTGAAATGGTTAAATTTTGTCATTCCTCACCAGAAGATTCAGCCTAAAAACTCATGTAACAATGTTTTGGAAACTATTGCCTGGTGGATTTTCAGCCATAAACAATTAAACGTCTGTGTTGTCAGTGCAACTCAACTTGCTTTTTTTCTTTTTGCACTTCCTCTTTTTTCTCCAGATCATCTTCCAACTTCCCACCGCTCAGATGCCAGAGGGATGAAACGACAGCTGATTTTACACTGATACAATGGAACATGAAGCAGTATGATAAAATACATTTTGACATAATGCTGTGTGATTGTCATTAGTTGAATATTTCAACCTTGTGAGATACAATGCTGGAAAATGGCAATGAGACAAACCGGTAGCTCAATCTGTCTGTCACTACATCTGTCTTCCAGGGTTCTGCCCTAATTAAACTGTGTTAAAAAAAAAAAAAAACTGTTGATATTCTCAAATCATCTTATTTTATGCAAGCAATCATATGCTGTTGAGGCATTTAGAATTTCATTACTTTGGTTGTTAAGAAATATTTAAGAGATGTTTTGAAGTCAATAATATGTATCTTTGTTACTGAGAAATACATCTACCGGTAGTAATGAAGTGCAGTCGGAAGAGCCATTAAAGTTGATGTGAGGGATATCGCACTCTATAAGCAGTTACACTGCGTAAACAGCACTTTATGTTAATTAAGTCTGACTTTGACGATCAGTGTCAGCAACAGTCTTTGCTATTGGTCTCTGCTGCTTCTTATAAGAGTTTTTAATTCGTGAGCCATGTTCAGAAACTACTGTAAATGAATAGCAAGGGCAAACAGCTGATTCAAAGCAGTGGGAATAATAAACTGCATATCCACTATATGGCATGTATCTTATACCAGCCCTATTCTGACACTCGAAGATAAATGGATCTGGGAGAATCGCTCATAGGATCAACAGTATGTGGTCACTTTTGGAAATGACACTCATTTGCATTATAAGTCTCATTGCTATAAATGTCCAGTGGTTTACTCTGTCCCTAAAGTGTCAGCATTTCATGAGCATTGTTTCACCTGCATATCATTAGTGCCAAATCTTTACTGAATAGGTCGCAAAAATGTGTAGACTGCCCGCGGTAAAGCAGCACAATTGCAGAGACAGTTAACAAGTGCAGTTGCGATCTTTGTGGATCTGGCCCTTGGTGTTTGATGTGCATATACCTGCTTTTTGGGTGATGATGCTGATACAAGATTTTGACAAATGCACATACACTGAGGGTTTCCAGCTGTGTTGCATTTATTGACCCAAACAGACATTGTATCAAGGGGATCTCAACTTGGAACAAAGGAAACAGTCATTTTATCACTCCACCAGGGCATGGTTCATGTCCCTTGAACTTATCACAAAACAGAATTGTCTCTGTTGCCATATATAGTTTTCTCACATACATCCGGGTGTAAGTATTGATTGGACACTTACTGAGTGACTCATGTTACTGGCTTCGGTCTTGAATTTCACACACCAATGTGGATCTATAGTATATACAGACAACCGTAGCTGCTCAAGCAGAAATGTCTGGGATACAAAGTATGAATGTTTTGATTATAAGGTATTGTTAATTTAATCAAATACAAATACTGTCTAGATTCATACCTTTTGAAGACACACTCTGTAAGTAAAGCAATCACAGGTATGCAAAAGCCAAAAAACGCTGATATTGGTTTTTTAGATCCCCTGTCCACATCTGCATACCTGGTGTGTAAGTGTGAAAACTTGAAAGTGTCTGAATTTATTTTCTTGAAACTTGACTTGGTTATTGATTACTTAGAATTCTCCATCCCGTAAATGTACTTTTAGTGAAGGGTGCTACTGCTTCTAACAGGAAAGTATTGGAACCAATTTACTTAAATCTCATTATAGTTATTACTATACTATACAGTATGTAGTACTCTACTGACCTGTCAACTTTTGAGACAGGTGGTACTTCTGCACTAACAAGAAGTCTTTGAAAAAAAATCACTCAGAATCCTACTGCTGTCCTTTTTACCAGATAGGTAGCAATCATTGGCAATCGAACAACCTCTACTTTAGGAAGAAACTTTTCATTTTGCCTTGCTAGAGCTCTGTTCAAATCAAAAAACTTTAGGTAATGAGGTAGAGACAAGCCATTTCAGACCACTAAAATCCATTTGCAAATGTCTTAAAATGGTTGGGTCACATTGTGAATCATTGGTCTGAACTAAGCCTTCAAATGACAAACTAGGTGGTGTTTCCATTACCTCAAATAAATCCACATTTTCAAAATGCCAATTTAATTTCTTAATGGAAACGCCTGAAATTTTGAAAAATTTGAAAATTCAAATCAAAAACTTGGTGGAGGTGGATAAGTCCACTGTGTTGATGAAATTAAATGCACATCTTTTGATAGAAACACATAGCGAATAAAAAATCCAATAAATGCGGACATGACTTCAGCCACTTCCACGAGCAGCAGGCGAGCTAGGGATCCGTCCGTCTCTACTAAGCAGCCACATCCACATAAGCACACAGCAATGCTACAATAACAAGCTGCAGAGCACACAGCTGGAGGAGAAAACTAACAAGGTCTTTCATTTCCTTCGGATACGTAGTGGTCAGAACAATGCTTTGATTTGATGATGTCACGTCCGTTCACAGCCGGTACTGGGCTAAAAATTGACTGCATCTATTTGCTGTGGTTAAGCACCTCCTAAGATTTGCGAAAGTTAGCTGATGGAAACAGATGCAAATATGCATTTTCTTTTATAAAATTTCTGAAGAGTCACTTTAAAAACCCAGCAAATTTTATAAATGAAGAAAAAAAAAACCCAGTCATACTGAAAACATAGAGCTGATCTGGAATGTTGATTATTTCTTTCAGCGATTCAAAAGCAAACAAACCTCATGACCCAACAATATGGTGTCTAAGAGGATACCAAGCGAAGCCACACATACTGTGATAACAGATGTACTCTGATTCATTATGCACTAATAAAAGTGCAGTGGGTGGCAAATCATTCTTTGTATTCATCATGTATTTGTGACCCTGGAACCCCTATAAAAGTCAATCCAAAAATATAATCACGCACAGATTCAGAGAAAAATCAATCTTGGTAATTATGGATGATTTGCCAAGATATACTGTAAACAGCAGCGGAAATTACCTTGATGAGTGATGGGAAAGATGGTAGAGGAGAGTGGTTGTGGTAGGTGTAACACAGTGACTCAACACGATGCAAGCGCTTGGAGTTTAATGGGCCTGTCCTGATGAAAACACGTTCATAGGTCGTTCCAGCAGCCTGCTTGTTTTACCCATCAGCAGTTACATCCTATTGGTTAGTGCAAGGGTCCGCAATGTTTATGATCAAAACTAGGAGCCATTTTGGACAGAAAGAATTAAAAAAAAAAAACAGTTCTGCCGCAAAAAATATGTGAACCCCTTATGTCCCACATGACATTTTACCTGGCAGCACGTTAAAATTTCGTTGTTTTATTTGTTCATTTGCCTGTTTATTTTGTTCATTTTTTCTGATTTTGTAGCTTGTTTTGTTACTTTTTCTTCACTTTTGTTCAATTTGTTTATTCATTCATTTTTAGAATGTTCTCATTTTGGTAATTTTATGGATTGTTTTATTCCTTATTTTGGCAATATTTGTTCATTTTCTTTTTTTGTTTAGTTTGT
The DNA here is from genome assembly GCA_029823295.1 of Pseudamia nigra. Classification (NCBI taxonomy): domain Eukaryota; kingdom Metazoa; phylum Chordata; class Actinopteri; order Kurtiformes; family Apogonidae; genus Pseudamia; species Pseudamia nigra. The sequence goes on along the minus strand of JAQQAE010012316.1, from coordinate 1,871 downwards.
TTATTTTGTTGATTATCTTGTTCATTTTGATTTTGTATTCTATTCCACTGAGTTAAATTATTATTTTTGCCATTTGTGTGAATTTCTGGTCATTTTGTGGATTGTGTTCAGTTTTGTTCATTTTTGGCTTATTTTGGTTCATTTTCTTGTCTTTTCCATTTACTTGAAATACAGTATGTTTCATTTTGTTGATTATATTACTAGTTTGTTTCCATTTTTGATCATTTTATGGACTTTTATTCAGTTTGATTGTTTCATTTCTGTTCATTAAATTGTTGATTTCCCCATTTTTTGATATATTTTTGTTCATTTTGATTTACTGTACCAGTACAAAAGGACTGAAGAGCCACAGGTGGCCCTGGAGCCGCAGGTTGCCGATGCCTGGATTAGTCACATCTAACAGCTGAACCAAATAGTTATTCTTTAAAGTTTCATGGCAACATTATTTGTCCTTCCTTCTATTCTCATTTCAAACTAAACCCAAACACTGGGTCTCAAGAACATCTCCACATTCTTGCTTTATTCTAACTTTCTCTGACTTTTTGGTATGATGTGCTCATACTTCAGTATCAAAAGCTTGGTAAATTACCTACATAAACATAATAAATATCATCAGTTTTGTCAACAAACTATGAAGGATATGGCACTCTAAAATCACAATGGCTTCAAAGAAATGCAGCACCGGTACATATTTGTCCAATCAATTTAGGTAGGAATTGCAGCAAACTAATGACACAATTTGTATAACAAGTTAGGGCAAAATTAGTAAGTATGAAAGAAATGGTGGATGCTTCAAGTTCCCCTAAATCACTCCCACGTGCCATTTAAGAACAGATTTGTTTGTATGGGTGGTTCGTACTCATGAGCATGAGACCCATGGCAACTTCATTGCATGTTTTTATCTAAACCAAGGGTCTGCAACCTGTGGCTCCAGGGCCATATGTGGCTCTTGGCTCCTTTGGCTATGTGCAGTGATGGAAATAATATAGTATTAATAAATAACAATAATAATAATAATAATAATAATAATAAATCCAAAAACAACAAAATAAGAGTAAGATCAACAAAAAGAAAAAAATGGACTACATGATGAACAAAAATTATGACAAAACAGATGCAAATAATCTGCTAAATGAGCAAAATAAAATGAAGAATACATTTAATAGTGAAAATGGACAAAAAATAAGCACAGATATGGACAAAATTATGAAAAAAAATTACATGATTAAGACAAACCTGAGCAAAAGAACCAGGAAAATTCAGAAGAATTCAGAAAAAATATCTAAAATAATAAAATCACCAGAATGGAAGTGAATAAAAAACACAAAATTAACAAAATATTTGACACTGTCATGATCCGTTCCTTTGGCTCCCTCTGTCCATCTGTGTGTGAATGTGTCCGTCTGTCATCATCTGTTTCAGGTGTGCTGGATGCAGGAAGAGGCAAACACCTGTCATTCATCTACTCATCTGCCTCAGAGTATTTATACCGGGTTCTTCCAGTCAGCATTCCCCAGTCCGACCGCTGACACTGAGTGGTATTGAGCCCACATTAGCTCCTGGTTCTACTTTGCTTGTACAACAACTTACCTTGCTTCTCCTGTGCTCCTAGACTCCTGTCTCATCCAGCCACCTGCTCCCCTGGTTCTCCTTCCGTCCAACGTGCTTTCTTCTGGTCCTGTATTCTAAGTCCTTCGTCGTACCTCGTTCCTGCTCAGCATCTCCTTCACCAGTTTCCCTCGTCGTTGCCTCGTCCCCTCTTCATGTCTCCTTGTTCTCCTTTGCTTAAGGGCATACTCACACTGGCAGTTCGTTCCGCGCCTGGGCGCGTTTCACACCTTTAGCACGGATCATTTTAGTAATGTGAGTGC
>JAQQAE010012315.1:0-13224 GCA_029823295.1 Pseudamia nigra | reverse complement strand
TCAGATAATAAATAAAACGGAAATAATGTAAGTTATGTGTTCTTTCTGTGCGGACCGGCACCAATTGACCCACGGACTAGTGCTGGTCCACAGACCGGTGGTTGGGGACCCCTGCTATAAGCCATGGCATGTTGAAAATCCAACTAATGTTTGATACCATTGACATTATTTTTTTCTGATACCAGTGGTCAATAGAAGAAAAAAGCAAGCAAAAAAGACAAAACGATCGTTAACAACAGTAAAAGACACATGAAGAATACATGAAAACATGACTTAAGTTATTATCTTCCCAATGCTAGCATAAATACTGGCTGCTGTAGTACTTGGCACTGGCTCATGTAAGCTATCAAACATGAGAATTCCTCTGCTTTTATCCATAACCTGTGCGCCATAAATACGCCATCGGTTTTGAACCGTTGCTTGCAAATGCTTTCAAACACTTCTTCTTCACCACGGAGACTGCCCTCCGTGGTGAAGAACATTTTTCACATTTTTTAGACATTTTTCTTTGATTTGAATGATGGCTACTAACAAACATAAGCAAACTACAGTACTTGTGCAGCCTGCAACACATCTTGTTGTGGTGCATGTCATGATGCTCCTGCTCCTTGTAATGTTGCTTTCTGAAAGCTGCCTCAGTGAACAGAGAATGCAGAAAAGGTTCAGCATCTTCAGAATAGCTGATGAGCAATACTGAAATTTGTTGTGATACGGCCCAGTAGGTACCAGCCAAGATGGCATGTTATCTGAATTTATTATCCATCCCTGCCAACAAACCACCCAATAACCAGCTTCTATTACCTGTTTTTGTCTCATTCCTTTGGTCACTACCCATACTGTAGCTTGTGAGTGTAGGACTGTAGATTGACTGGTAAACTGGCAGTTTTGCATTTTTTGCTCAGCTCCCTCTACATTGCAAAATACCTAACAAAGTAATATTTTATGGCTTATGATATACGCCGTTGCCCTATAGACTTTACAACTTCTTGATCGTAAGTGATAGCTTGGGAAAGTTTGTGTTAGGAAGAGAAGATTTACATAACAAACATGACAAAAGCAGAAAAATCAACAAAGCATTTCTCCCTAGATGAAAACAGCACAAAACAGGTGTCTCAGTCGCTCACCTGGTAGTGCGCACCTACATGTCTCAGGCCTAATCGCAGCGGCCCGGATTCAAATCTGACCTGTGGCCCATCGCTGCACGTCACTGCCCACACTCTTCCTCTGTCTTTGTTTGTCAAATAAAGGTCAAACCCCATAAAATAAATTGTTAAGGAAAAAAAACATTTTAATGATGAATATGAAACAGAAACCACTACTACTACTACTACAGAAACCACTACTAAATGTCCATTTATCAGTTGAAGCCTGACAACACTGTCACTGGAGTAACAGAAGCACTGGAAGAAGTAATGGTCAGGCTTATAATTTCCTCAGACGACCCTTTTGGTGATTTAGTCATTAAAGCACGTGTTAGAATGCATTAGTACTCTGCTGCATCCTCTGATCTCCAGCTCCACTTCAGATTTCTTTCTTTTGATTGCATCTTTGATGATGACCACCATTGTAAATTTTAGGAAAACCACTGTTCTTCACACTTCACGAGTAGTAAATTATAAAGAAATTCTAAGGTATAGTTTCTTCTTATTTTCTCTCTGTGGACTGTGTATATTTTTTGTGCTCAATTCCAAATGACGTTTAATCAATCAGAAAGTGTCTCCAGCTGTAAAATGAAGAAAAACCTACCAATACGTTGTTAGTAACATTAATGTAATAGTTTTTTCCCCTGCACAAAGTACTGTATGTTCAAACATACTGCTGCATATGGAATACAGACCCCAGCTCCAATGATGTTGGGACACTGTGCAAAACTTAAATGAGAACAGCATAGAATGATTTGCAAATGCTTTTCAACCTATACCCTGCAGTCCATAAAGACAGTCAGAATTTAACTTATAAGTTTCACTGACAGATTTCAGCATTTTGTTGGCATCTAGCAGCAAAAGTCATTTAAGGAATATTGATAATTAAACACTAACAGAGTGCATATCAATTAGAAGGTATGATTTCCTGCATTAATAACATTGTGTTTAAAAATAACATTTTGAATTTGAAGCCTTTGTCTGTTGCTAACAATTTTGCATGTTCATTTTTGTTAACATTTATCTACATCAGAGGAGGTGAAATCCTTGGATTCTCTTCAACTCATTAAGACAAGCATCTTTCATGTTTCTCATAGGAATATTGTGCAGCTTAGTTGTTGTACTACAATCACAGGCTGTGGTACATGTAATTAACCCAGGATCTCTACTCAACTTTAAGAGGAGTTTTACAATTCCATTCCATCATATGAGGTTGGCGGAAATAGAAACATGCAGGTGATGTACCATTCACTTGTATGTTTTAAGGCACCGAAGTTTATCAGGACAGGTGCAGAATCGGCGTCGCCTGAGGAAATGTTTGGCAAGGGAGATATGAAATGACTTGACAGTGCTGATGAAAGTTGGATCGGTTTAAACTTTTAGGTGAGCCCGATGGGGGCAAAGAGGAATCCAGACAACTCAGAGCCAAAAATGAATTCATCATTGGCACCGGAAAGAAGATATATCAGGAGAAAATTCATATAACTGCCTCTGACATGTGACCCAGGAGTGATGTTTGATCAGACACATGGTCCAATCGAGGAATGCAAGTGTGATGTGGGGGAAAAAACTGCTACAGTATGTGAATCTTTCCACTGCACCTGGAGTATAGAAATGGGAAAGTAGTCGTGATGGTTGTGTGCACACGTCGCAACACATTTATAAGGATGCACAGTCTTTCTATATTTAAACATTAAGACCTAAAAACCATTCTCCCCGAAGTGATGAAACTTTGATTGAGACATTTCGTGGATAGGGTGTTGTCATGTTCGAGTTTATTCTCTCATGACTTCGCTAAGGCTCTCTTTAGACTCAAGACATCGCCGGTTGTCATCTGAAGCATGTATGCCCAGACATCCGTGACACGAGCGCAAGTTTGCATTTTCCACATAGCTGTAAGTGGACTTTGTTTGGAAGCCTTCATCCGTATCCAGACGTCTTGTGCAGTCAAAGCACAATTGTCTGATCTTGTCGCACCTGTGTGTGGCGGCTGTAAGTCTGTCCAAATCTGTGCAGTTTATCAGATCTGTGTGCGTCCATCAAGCCTCGCTCAAAATCCCAAAACAGCTTGTAGTGCCGTCACAGACATCTGGTTACCTCTGGCTCTAATGGTTGCACTGATGCTTAATACTGCATGAAAGATGAGAGTCAAAGTGTGTGTATGTGTGTGCATGGGTCGGCAGGCAGGCGGCATCTGTGCCCATGTTTTTCCTTCGCAAGTGTGCGTTTGTAGCGCCGTTGAGTACGGGCCAAACCATGAGTATTTTAGGACAGAGTTGGTCCAAAGTCCAGAATTTTTCTAAGGAGACACTTTGTGGCAGACATTTCAATTAGTACAAGCCAAATTGTTTGCACATTGGGGACGACTGAAGTATGTTTTTTTTTTAATAAATTACTAATTTCCTGTTCTATAATAGTGTAGTAATTATTGAAAATAATTATCTAAGACTTTTACCAGAAATTTTAATTTTGCGATATTGTTTACATTTTACAAAAATCAGAAAAACTGAACAATGTTGAACAAAAACATCAAGAAAATAAACAAATCTGAATAAAACAATCAAGAAAATGAAAAAAAAATCAAACAAATTCATAAGGAATATAGAGCTTTAAAAACAATTTCAAGTACGAAGAAATATCAGCTTTACTGTTTTAAGCAACCTTTGTGACTAATTCTGTAGTAATTCTTTATTGAAAATAATTAGCCAAGGCTTTTATAGAAATGTTAATTTTGTAAAATTTGTAGAATTTTATGAAAATAAGAAGAACAAATGAACAAAGTTGAGCAAAAAAAGAAAATGAACACATACTAACAAAGAATAGGATAAAACATTACTAATCATTTCAAGAAAATTAATAAGGAAAAATGTTGACTTAAATTTTTTAAGCAACCATTATGACCATTTTTGCAGCAATCCATTAATTTACGAGGCACGCGTGAATGCGTCATACACTTGCACAGCCTTAAAGTCTGCAGAAATGCAAATACAGCTGTTTCACAGGTTCTGCAGTTTGAGGCACACGTAGTAGTGAATTAAATGCCTTCAGTTTAATTAGTTTTTAGGATTGCTTCAGTACAGGGCAAAAAGTGGAATTTATACTTGAGACCAGAATGCATTGTTTCCCTTCAATGTTACATGAATTTATCATTACCGTACTGGTTGGATGTTGATGGTTGCTATTTTTAGGATAACCTTTTTACCAACTGGCCACTTAAAGCCATATCCCACCCCCGCCCCCTTTTGTTATTTAAATGATAAGGAGAGGGGTGCGAAGAATGTATGCAAGAAGGAAATTAGAAGGTAATGTGTAATGAGAGAATATGCAAAAGGAGGGAAAGGCATAAAATAAGGAAAGACAAGGGTGGGGGAAAGGAGATGGCAGGTGATAAAGGGAGAAATGAAGAGGAGACACGAGAAGAGCACACAAATGCCAGGGACATGAAAGAAGACGATGAGAGAAGGGATATGGAGAGGATGAACAAAAATTAGACCTGCGGAGGAGTGGAGGCGAGCAGAAAGGGTGATAATTGATAGAAATTTCAAAAAGTGAGGGAAGAGGGAAAAAATAGAAAAGGCGGGTAAAAAAGATGGAGAGCATCAGAGATCCTCTATTGCTCATTAGGGTCATTATACCTCCGGCTGGAGTGCACACATACACACTTCCACTTCCACACAGAGGATTGAAAGGAAAAGCCAATTTAGCAGGGTATCAAAATCGAGCCTTTTGATGAAAAGCAGTGAGGGATTGAAAGGATGGCTTGTGTGTGCACTGTACTGTGTGTCCTCTGCCTTGGAGTGTCAAAGTAGTTAATACTTAGGCATTAACATGGTGTTGTCATTAAGGACTCACAAATGCAAGCATATTTAAAGGCCTTGGATTCAGTTTACTCTTTTGGCGGTCTTAGGTGCCAGAAGATGATGGTGATTACTGCAAGATAAGCAGGGGGATAGGGAGCGGAGAGGGAAAATAAACAATGGAAGTAAAAGCAAGGAAGGAAGGAGTATAAATGAAGTAAAAATGAAAGGATAAATAAATCCAGGGATGCCTTAGGGACTCAGACATAGTGCAGGAGTAAGAGGGAGAGCTAGAAAGATAATGGTTTGCCGAGATGGGGAAAAAAGCGTGTACAGGGACAGGAAATGAAGGTGAAATTGAAAGCATAGGAGCAAAATTGAAATGGAGGGTAGAGCAGTGGAGTGCTTGTATTTTGGATTCAGGTAGTGATGTTTGTGGACTGCAAGCCAACCTCTGGACAAGCAAAGGTCCATCAGGACAATAGATGACACGTATGGAAAAAACAGGGATGACACTGTTCTAATGCTGCTTCTTAAACAAATCTGGTAGCAGAATGCACAGGTTAGTCTTTAGTGACGCACTGTATGGACAAATACTAGGACACCTGTCTGTTGCACCTGTAGGAACTTGGACCTCTCTTTCGACCTTTGAAGTCGACACATACGCTAGGACATTTTTGCAATGGTTTTACTATGTTTTCATACTGTCCAAGTGGTTCAAGTACTTTGGTGAGTGAGAAACTCTTCTTTCCATTGCACCTTCCCTTGACATCCCATGTGATTTTTATCTGGAGTTAGAGCGTCAATAACAGAGCATTTTCCTTTGGCACCTCTGCATAATTGCAGAGGTGCCAAACTTGGCACTTGGACTAAATTATCACTTTATACAGTGCTCTTAACCGCAGCTACAGTTGAGCCGTGGCCACAGAAGTCCGACTCCACAGGTCCGTGAAGCGGTCATACAGACCTGTCAATCAAACCTCACCACCTTTGCTAGACAGTTCGCCAGAGGATTTGCCATGATATCGTAATAATGGAGTAATATTTTAAAGGTGGACCATCACATGACTACATAAATTATCTAAATAAAACATTTGAGACCATGATGGCACAAGACAACAATTTGTACACAGTGTTTTTGGTGAGAAATTCAATGTTACTATGAGAGCCAGGGCTTTCTGTGGCAAAATGGACAGTGCCCTAGCAACAAGTTATCAGCCTCATTGCAGAACCCCAGCCCGTGCCCTCTGTGTAAAACAAAAGTGTATCTGCACCACAAGTAGGCTGTAAAAGCTGTGTAGCGTGATGGAGTTGTAACGGCCAATCAAGATGTGTTTTTTCATTAAAATTGTGCTATTGTCCATTTTTTGCTCACTTTGAAAGGAAAAAAACAGAGGAAGGTCAGTACACCTTTTCTGCTCACATTTTTATTTTAAAAGCTAGTTACAGGCAATAAATGTACCCTTCAGGAAAAACAAGTTGTCCTATTGAACTATAAATTCATTTTTGCTTTCATGCGTGGTTACTGGTTTTTACACTGAAGTGATTCTATGGAAAAACAAAAGTCAAGGAAAATTGTCTTCATCCTTGGAGAAAAACATGGTGTTTTTGTGTTTACAGATGAAGTCTCTACAGTGAGTGACTCCCACTAATAGCTCCATTGCAATAAATAAAACAAATGCTGGATGAATGGCTGTTAATTTTTCATATGGAGTGAATTTTAAAGGTTAAAGTTCCCACACATCTGCTGTATTTTGTGTCTTCATTAGCTTTAGAGTTCAATTTTGCCTGTGATTTGTTTGTTTGTTGTTCATATACAAAGCAGACCACTAGAAAAGTGCAACATGAATCTAATTTTGCTAAAAAGCCTCCAAAATCTCGCCAAATTGAGTCGGCAAGTCAAATCTCCAATTTCTTTACTGTTAATGAAATTGGATTTTTCATGGCTCTCTCGTTTCTGGCTTTAAGTTCGACCTGTGGAGGACTCAAGAAGGTGGGAATGACTTTTAATTAAAGACCAAGACCAATACGCCTCGCTATCACTGTATCGGTCACCAGTCAGAACAACTGAAAATATTTGTCCCCCGTGCACTCCAGCTTGGCTGTGAACTCACAGGGGAGTGCTCAGTAATGATTTAAGGTGGAGGATAACTGCTCATCTATTGGTGCTCTTGTGTGTGATATTGAAGCGTGAGATGGTCCTGGTAGGAATCCACAACAGATTGCCTCTTGAACTGATGGAATTGGTGTTCAATACCAAAGCAGATCAATGTGAGGTCTCCCTTGATAATAGCCGATAGTTTCACTTATGTGACCTTTAGGTGTCTTGAATAATCTGGTTGAAAGGGACAAACGATCGACAGGAAGCAGCTAGTGGCTCTAGTGTTGGCCGCACCTAAATTAAATTACATATGCATAAGTTGTACATTATGGGACATTTTAGTGGTTGATGACATTAGCTGACCTTCTCAAAAGTAAAAAGAAAAAGTTTTGGGCACTTGCCATTCATATACAGCACTCGGCAGAATTCCAATCACAAATAGTTAAGCCCCCGCTTTATGGACGTTAAAATGCAGTCAACTATATCTGGAGAATCTCTCACTGGACACTGCTGCAGCATGAAAGTATATAAAGCACAGACATGAGCCTATTTTCAATTCAGTCGCATACTGTGGCATGGTCATGACCCTGCGGCATTGGTTTAGAAAAGTCAGGGTGAAGTTTGGATATGTTTAAGTCCTTCGATGATGGAAATTGTGTTAAGTGGAGAACATCTTAGTATGAGGAGGTTGGAGTGGTGGATTTGCACACAGGAGACGAAGGTTCTTGTCCTGTTGCATGCTTTATTTGACTTTTTTCTCTTTTTTTTAGCTTGCTTTTTGGGTTTATTTTGTTCATTTTTGTTCATTAGTCCATTTGCTTTTGTTCATTTTATTGATTATTCTGTTCATTTTGAATTTTTTAATTCATTTTCTGAATTATATTGTTGATTGATATATTCTTAATTTCTTTTTTAATGTTATTTCATCAATTCTTTTTTATTTCATTGACATGTCCATTGTTCTCCATTTCTTTCCTCGTTATGTAGATTTCTTTACAGTAAAAAGTAAAATATTATGCCATTTTACAATAAATTTCTCACACGTTGGGTCAGAAGGAAACAACACATTTATCTGTTGGATCTTTAGCTGAAAAAAGTTTGACATTTTTGGACTAGTCTGCACTTTGAAAAATGACACTTACCCTTTTTGTTGACTACTCTAAAGGTACCCTTTTACGCTCTAAAGGTACCCTGTCTGTCAAAACGCGATGCCCTAACTAAGCATCAGTATGTGACAAATTTAGAAAGAGGATTTGAGGCTCTAATTTTCCAATGGGAGGTAAACAAGAAGAATTTAATTGTCTAAAGGGTGTACTGATTAACTGACAAGCATGCTAGATTAGTAGTGAAAGTAGTACTATTAGCTAGTTAATTTAACAGAATATCATCTTTGCCAACGGTAAAGGATTTCTGCAGTTAAAATGAGCCTCCTTGGACAGTTTGCTGATGTGGAGGATGGACTGTGTGATTTTATTCACTCGTATGACAGTGTTAGTAGAAGTATATATGTTTGTGTGTGTGTGTGTGTATTTTTTATATATATATATATACACAGTGGTACCTCATCAAATGAGTTTAATCCATTCCGGCATCATGCTCGTGACATGAAAAAGTCTTGAGACAGGACCGGTTTTCCCATACTAATACATGTAAAACCAATTAATCTGTTCCAAGACCCACGAAAACTCCCATATCCAGTATGTAAACACACCTTTACGTGCACATTTATTCGTTATTATTATTTGAAAAGGAAGTTACGTTAATTATCTGAAAAGGAATGCTAAAAGTGATTTATAAATAATTTACGTTGGAGACAAAGACGGCTGCAGGCAAAGGAGGCACGGACTAGTTTTTTCTCCTCGGCAGTGATCTGTGGCATTTTCTTCCAGAACAGCCCTGTCTGGTCACAACTAAACACTTGTTGAGTAAGTGAAGTCCGTTGTTGAGGAAGCTTAACAAACTCTTCGGCAGCTTTCCAATCGGAACCAGCCGCCTGTTGGAGGCATTTTGTCTGTACAGTATTCCTTTGCCAACGCGTGTTTTAGGTCCCATGATGAAAAAACACAAAACGATGCACTATTTCAGGTGGAAAAAAGGCACAAATATGAAGCACAATACAGCTGGTCGTGAGCACCGTGGCGCGCACAGGCACTCTCAGGACCTATTTTAATTGTAACCTGAGGTTTTGCTCATGAGCCGGTGCAAAATTTTGCCCAGCGTTTTACTCATGTCATGAGTAAAACGCTTATGGTTATGTCTTACGGTGATGCTCTTGTGTGGTGAGGTACAGTACCACTGTATGTACCGTATTTTCCGGATTAAAAGTTGCGGTTTTTTGCATAGTCTGGCAAGGGGAGCGACAAATACATCAGAGCGACATGTATTTTGAATAAATTTAACTATAGGGTGTTTGACACACTGACCGCCGCTAGAGGAGGCGAGCCGCAAGCACTCCCTTCTGAACGCCTGACGTACGTTCCCCAAACAAATGCGACCTGTTCTGCAGAGCGACTAATACACATTTTTTTCTTCTTCATTATTCATTTTTTGGCTCGTGCGACTAACATACCGGAGCAACATATAATCCGGAAAATACTGTGTGTGTGTGTGTTTATGTGTCTGGGTTTTCTTTCTCAGACAGGACAGAAACATAACTGACACTAGTCTCCTCATCAGTTAATGCATTCAGTTGAACAAAAACCATCTGGTATTTTAGATAAACCTGGCTAAGGACTTTGGTTTTGCCCTCTAGGTAGGTGTTCGTATATAGACACAAGGCCACATGAAAAACATGAATTGGACAGTTTTACACTTATTGTCTGAGCAAAAAAACAAAACAGATATTGCATATTTACCGTATTTTTCAGACCATAAGACGCACTTTAAATCCCTTTAATTTTCTCAAAAATCGACAGTGCGCCTTAAAATGCGGTTCGCTTTATGTATGGATGAATTCTGGTTGTGCTTACTGACCTCAAACTGATTTTATGTGGTGCACGGTGCTAAAAAATCTGTCAAAATGTTTTAGTACAACTTTGGTAAGTTAAGAAGCCGAACCGCTTGTAGGACCATTAAAGTAATCAGGAGCCTCGCAGAGTGATACGTACTGTGCTTCGGCTTCAACATAATATTAGATGACAACCTGCACCAAGAAGACCAAACAGAGGCAGAGAGCTAATTCGTAGCTTGCCATCATGGATGATGGATTAACCAAAGAATTCCAACTGCAACATATTGGTGTAGCGGTTGTTCAAAGTTAAATTGCGAGCTGCGTGGGAGTATTGGATGACAGAAGGCGAACACACATTCACCAAGACAGGGAGGCAACGCTGGGCGAGTTACGCCACTACCTGCCAATGGATCGTGGAGGTATCAGTCTCAAGTGTCATCCAAGCTTTCACGAAGGCCGCAATCACCATTGAACAGCTTCGTATCAGCAACGAGAATGACTCGGATAACGACAATACGGATCCATACTTGATGCTGAAATCGCCCAACTGTTAAACTCAGATACTATTGATAGATTTGTGGGAGAGGAATGAACTGAAAAAGTGAGTGTATTGTTTTGTATTTTATATGTTATAACTGAACAATGTTGAGAGTTATTGTGAATGAGTTGAATCAAGTTTGACTTGTCTGACTTTTGCGTCGCTTAATGCGCCTTATAATCCGGTGCGCCTTATGGTCCGAAAAATACGGTAAGTCTGACATCGAACCAGTTTGTCAGATTTAGAAGCTCTTAGAGGTAAGAGGAAACTGGAGGACACCTACTTGCGTGGGTGATTTCAGTTTGTAACATTTTTCCTCTGGTATATTAGGCCTTTTTCACTTGACCTGCCATGTATATTTCTATATGTGTGAACTTTCAAGTAATTTTAATGTCCTGCAGAAGGAAAACATCTCACCACTTTAGGCTCATTTTCAAGCATGTGTGTATCAAGCAGACATTGCACGTACATGATACAGATCTGCATCCTAATCACCTGAGATACTTAAGACTCCTAGTTTTGAAGGGCATAAGTAATTAAATTCAGCAGATTGCCAGATTTTTTTCCAAAGCTGTCACCAAATTCCTAGGGAGTCAACCCACTTACACATTTAGCCATGAAAGGCAGACGTAACAGGATGCTTCTAAGGAGTGAGTCAGTGAAATGAGAGACCAGGACGTGAAGTTTGCAATAGTTTTCTGTGTCAAATTATTTAGCGTATGATTTTAAAAGTGTGATTTTTGCGTGCGTGTCTGAATGTTCTTGCAAATCCTTGAAACTTTCCAAGAGATAAAACTGCAAATACCTTCCTTAGGGACATTGGCTCCATCCAAATACCATGTGACACGTACAAAATTGCAAAACACAGACACAAGGTTTTCAAATCATGCCATCCAACCACCTACCTCGCTCCTCTTCATTCGCTTGTTCTCCACCTGCAACCCATGCATCACTTCATCCACTCAGCTCGACTTCAAACATTAACATGGCACTTAGACACTCTTCTCCCCTCATCTCTGTGTGTTATTTTGTCTCTTTTCCCTTTATTGCACTCTCTACCTCTCTGCGCCTCTGCCTCTCAGTCTGCTCTCTCCCTCTCCCACACTAATTGGACACTATCAGTTGGAGCTCAGATATCGCTGTCACTCTCAGTCTTTCTGCCTCATTTGCCGAGCTGCCAGGCAATGTGTGATCCCTCACGGTTTCCTCTCCGTACATTAGCTCCAAGTGCATGTGTCTTTCAAGTCCATGCATAAACACAGTCTGACAATGAATAGGGAACAGGAGGAATGAAAGGTGGGTGAAAGTCAGAGACCAGGCAGTATATTAGGGAGTGAAGGCCTAAGACAAATGAGATTTGATTGAGATGTCGGCAATGCAGCCATATAGAGCGCGAAGTGGATGGAAGGAGAAATTAACTAATGCTAAGTGGCTCTCAGAGTGTTTTAGAGAGTTTTCAGTGTTACTACAAAAACAAGCTAACTGTGAAATCTGGTCTTGGGTCCTCTTAAGGAGCCTGAGGATTTGGGCTATTATTGTGTTATGGCTCCTAAACGGTTTTAGAAAATAACAAGGATCTTGTTCAGCTGTTGGTGGAAATCGCCCAAGACCAGTAATCAAGGTTATTTTAACCTCCGTTTTTGCTTTTTTCACTCAGTGCTAATGAGTAAGCAGACAGCAGCACCGTGGCTCATTTAAAAACACATTTTAAGTCTACAATGTCGTTGAGTTTGGCAAAGCAGCAAGTCATTTGTCATCTTAACATCTGGCAATTTGTTCAGGCCACATCTGACCAGGCTGGATCGATTTTTAATAGGATTTTTCCAGACTTGGGTGTTAACATGAAAGCAAAGGAATGTGGTTTGACTGTTGGGGATGGACTGTACTTTACCTAATCTATCAGTGCTCATACAAAACAAATATGGATTTAAATTTATGGTGAAGCACATTTTATTTTAATTTAAAGATTTAACTTGAACATGAGGTCTATTTTAAAGCGACAAGGAACAAAAACAATCCAGGAACCTTAAAAAAAAAATCATAACAGGAGTGATAAGTCTGATCACATACCACTAGTCATACAGATGTCTGAATTCCTAGCAGCCATAATGTTGACCTTTTGACCTTACCTTCGCCGTTACATCTTTGTGCCAAATTTTGCATCGTTCTATTAATGAAAGATTGCTTTAGAATTACAGTGGACAGACATGAGGTCACAGCACCCTTGGCTGTTAACCTTTCACTGCCAAAATGTTCTCAGTTCCTTCCAACAGGCAGCCTCCATGGCCTCTATCTTGTGCGGCATTCCAAAATATAAATAATAATGTTCCAAAAGACTGGGAAGTCAGACTTATCTTACTCAGAATGTCTGTGTTACGACCTCAAAGTGGTCAAGGCAAACGAAGTTGAACATAAACAAAAAACTGGTTGATTGAGATAAACTAATGTTTACTGGATCTTTGAAGAAACAGTTTGACATCCAACAACTTGTTGTTTGTGCATGCGCATACAAATCTGAGTAAGAATTAAGAGATTAAATCTTAAACTCCTGCATGTTAGAAAGAGAAAAAATACAATATAAAGTTGAAGTATCTTGTTGATGTGTGAACTGTGACTTTCTTTCTGTCACGCTGCAACCCAGGCTCGTTACTGGGCCTATACAGGCCGTCAGCCGACAACGGAGTTACAGCGCTAAG
>JAQQAE010012314.1:0-13224 GCA_029823295.1 Pseudamia nigra | reverse complement strand
ACATTTTTGAAAAAGCTCCAGGGAGCCACCAGGGGGGCGCTAAAGAGCCGCATGCGGCTCTCGAGCCGCGGGTTGCCAACCCCCGGCTTAGTGCAACCAATCCCAAACTACGCTTCTGAGAAACACATCCAACCTTATGAAAAGGCACCACAGTTTTGGAGAAAATGATGTGTAAGAATGCAAGGACTGGGGCAACCTGACCGGGATTGTACCCTTGGGTTGGTGGAGGCCGTGCGGACCAGCAGACAAGTAGCCAGATCAGTAAATGTCCATCACTCCACAGTAGTGAGCTTACACCAGTGTTACTTGGCCAGATGAACAACAGACCAACCATGACCTGGTCGACCATGTGTAACAGCCAGAAACCAGGAGCCACATATCCACCTCAGGAACAGGTTCTGACCCACCACCAACAATACACAAACAAACAATAGACCAGTACATGTAAAGATTTAAGCACCGTACATTGTTGAAATGACATGTTATTTCAACATTGGTGCTGCTTACATGTCTTCACATTTTTGGGTCTTTTTTCATTAATTTTGTAACTGATTAAGGTAGGATATTCATTAAAAGGCAATGAGGAACAATGCACGAGTGGTTATTTGCATACAACGCAAACTACACTTGTGATTTTACAAGACTGTATTTTACTGTCAGTGTAAAAGATTGAAACGGTAGAACAAAGATTCAGAGAACGCGGGCAGATTGTCGGCCTCTGAACTCAATGGCTTCATCTTGATCCCCACAGGTCCTGGAGACCTGCATGGTAACAGTGGGACGCGTGTCCAACGTTGACCACAACAAAAGAATAATCGGCAAAGCTGGCCGAAACCGCTGGCTCGGCATCCGGCCTTCGAGCGGTTTATGGCAGAGGAAAGGAGGCTGGGCCGGACGCAAGATTAAACCACTACCTCCGATGAAGAGCTACGTCAACCTGCCTTCAATTTCTGCTAAATAACACAAGAGTCTGGAGTTAATTGTACTGTGGTCATATGTAAATGTTTGAGAGCGAAAATAAATAAAGACAAGCTGTTTGTACAGAAGATTAAAAATTTTATTAAACACAACTGCTTGTGAGAGCATGGAAAGAAACAAACAATATAAAAATCCAAAACATATTTACATCTATAGTAAAACATGCAGAGTAACCCATATTTTTAGTGGTAAATTTAAAAATACTGTCATGTCATTTAAAATAGGGTTTGTGCAAAGACACTGGGTGGCATTTCAAGTATCAGGAGCAATGAGATGGCATGTTATCCTCATTTTCACCATCAATGACAAACATTAACACTTAATTTTTGCAGTGTTCCATTTCAGATATAGATGTAAAGTGAGCATGCCCACTCATTGATCCAGTCTTGTAAAACACCCCCATGCTACCTCTAGGTTTAGGGCAAAAGAAAAACTCTTGAGGTCAAATACAACAAAATACACTTGTTATGCCTGGTGAATATTTAAAAGGCTGACTCGCATGACAAATTCCCTCAAATAACTGCCCTGGCTGTTACTCCAAAGCCCAGGTAACAGATAATCAGGGGCTAAGGGGTCGTCGAGGCTGAGTTCAGGCTGTAATGCCTTCACAAAGCAGGAGATGAGAAAACTTTACAGTCGCAGGCAGACATGTACGGTGGTAGTTGCAAAGAAGCTGTTCAACAACAAGTGGCAAACATAAAGTAACAGACAGCCATGACGGTTTTTCAGCCGTCGGGCCGATTAAACCCCTCGAAAAAAACCCACAGCATCCCTATGAGGAGAAAAACCCGGCCTTCTCTTGCCTATAGGTAGTGGTTTACATTTCAAATATAACACTTCTAACACTTCACCTCAAAACCAACATGTCCCAATTTGAGATAAAATGTGTATAAAACCACATCAAAGTGCATTACGATGAGAGGGAAATGTATGAGAAATTACATAGTGTTTGCATTGTACATCTTCATAGTAATGAGATCTGGAAATATATTTGGCATTTATGTCAAGAAATAAAGGTAAGCTATTTGTGCTTTCAATTTAGTGGGAGGGGGATTTGCAATTCACAATTGTACATCTTGTATATATTTATACACAATACTTTAAAAATGCTTGTAAGTCTTCACTCTATAAAAAGCAACAACAACCCCATACAGAAGGCCCTTTGTCAAAGGTTTCCTATTGCGAAAGTTTCACGTAACACTACTGAGGGAGTACCATCGAACACTGAGCACACGACACAGACACACACAGGCAGTGACCCGGATGTCGGCGACATCCACACACGTTCAGCAGCTTCACGTCTACCTGCACCGAGCTCAACGTCGTCAAACGTCTCAGGAAGGACTGGGCGCCAACTGACGCAAATTCATGTGCACTCGAATTATATCATCCAGCAATATAATTTCTATATTTACATCATGATAATTTGCCTTGGAGTTAAGTGGCTATGATTATCCCAATGTCATTTTGATCTGCTATAATTACTGTTACTGCAATGTCCTTTTTTTGTCCATAAATAACCACCCTCTCTTGTCCTAGGTGGTTTTATGCCTAGTGTCTCATTTAGTGTTTTTGCCTCGTTGCATCATTTCTGTTTTGGTCTCATTACTTTTTTTTTTGTTCCGTGTTGTTGCATCTTTTACAAATAATTTGCATCCTCTTACAGATATCTGGTTTCTTCAAAAGTAGGCTTTAAACTTTGCTGTTCATTGTGACCACTGTTGACGCATATAAAGTTTTTCATATCGCCCAGCCCACATTGCAAGTCAGACCAACTCACTCAAACTCCCACTACAGGTCTACACAATACTGACTATTTGCTATGTCCAGCCAAGAATTAAAAAGACACAATGGTTAATTTGCTTGGTGAAGATGTGCATATGTTCTGTAAATATGTTTTCATTTGGACATAATTTACTAATTTGATCTATTTATCAAAATTCTCTTAAGAACAACTCAGTAATAATAGTAAGTCTCCTCTGTAGAGATGGACCGATTGATCTGGGATGATACTATATTTTACAAATCAGTCTAAGGTTCACCAAGTAATATTAGGCTTCTGAAGTTCAGATTTGTGGGAGAATAGCTCAAAAAGTCACTCCCACTTAGATTTATGTTTTTAGTTATTCATTTAACTTGAGGTTCAGACTTTTATTAGACTTAGATGTCTATTTGAGGAGTTAGTTTTGGGGAGGACCAGATCACATGATTAATCAATTACTGGCATTTTCCTCCACCAAACTATTGTCACAGTATCCCACCCGCTATCGGTCGACCTCTACTTATTCCACACAGGCCAAAGACACATTATGATGTCCTTTAAAAACACTGATGCTTGGCCAGGAGCTCTGGTGGTTCAGCGATAAAATACACTCGACTTTGGCACAACACTGCACATCTGGAGCGATTATGAAGTTACTGGAGACAGAAGCCAGTAGTTGAACAGTGTGGCCATAAATTACATTACAGGCGGAAACTGAAAAACAAACCAGGACCTCGAAAAAATAAGACACAACTACATTTGGCATTCAGCTATTGGGAGTTGAAATATGTCATTTTGTGTTGTGTTACCCTGCTTCTAACTGGTTGTTACTGTACAACCTAAATGTACATTAACACCATTACAAACACTTACGATAATGATTGGATGAACGGTTTGTGTGTTATAAATGTGTAATAGCTACATTCATCATAGCTACCTTCAAAAATACAAAGCTGGAGTTGTTTTTTGATTTGCTTTAGATACACAGTGTGCTTCGAAGCAAAGAGGCAAAAAGAAATTTCTTTGCTATAAAAGTTTACCTTGTTGAGAAAGTAAAGGGACGAGTAAGAAAACTGAGCACTGAGTTAGAAGAGAAGGATTTCCATCTAGATTCACAGCAATATTCCAACTTTCAACAACAAACACAAGCACGGTTTCAAACAATCTCACACACACCACTGCACATCACCATCACACTCCTCCATTGTCTACAGAGTAACAATAAATGTAGGATTTCACAGAAATAATAAAATGTTAACAAAAACAAAGTGCAAACACAGCTGCCATTATCGAAATGTGGCAATTTGTCAAAAACCTCAAAATACCTCCGAGGCAGTAGCACAAATCTTACAAAATAGTACTTGTTCTTTTTGTAGTGTGTAAAAAACAACAACACCACCCAACGACATCAACATCAAAAACATCATATTGACAACATAAAATTTGTGTATTGAACACGTGGTTGTGAGTCAATTAAGATTTCCACAGGAAAACTATTACTGCCGGGGAGGCCAGTTGGCTTTTCCTCTAATTCTCTGCAGGAGGCGAGCGGACGGTGGCCGCGGTCACACTGGCTTCGTGTAACCGAAGATCCCCACCGGGAAGTGCTTGACGTGTGTTGGCCACTGGGCAGCGAGCTGGAAAAACTTGACATCATTCCACTCCACTCCATCGATAGTGACTGCAGACGAAGAGAACGTGATTCAAATGAGGAAAACACAAGATTACATGTGCCTGGGAATGTGCACCAATGTTCAACTGGAGGCTTTTCTTTAAAAATTATTCATGTTTGTGTCACTTCTGAAATGACTTGTGATGGACTGGTTACAATCTCAGTGTCAGTACAGTCAGTACCAGGGTAAGTGCGAATGCCCAAGGAAAGAAAATTTAAACTGACACATGCTCTCGTTACTGGACCGGAAGAAAATTAAACCTATTATCAGAGTAGTCTTCGTAGAGCTGAGCGATACAGCCATAAACGTTTTTATATTTGTATATCAGTGTTGACAATTAATTCATCTTCTACCCCTTAATCCTTGCCAGGAACAAGGGGGTGCTGGAGTCTATCCCAGCTGGCTTGGGGCAAGGGTGTGGTACACCAGTGGGCTGCCAGTTCACCGCAGGGCTGCCATATAGAGACAGGCAACCATTCACATTCATATTCATACAGGCAATTTAGAGTGATGAATTAACCTAAGTGCCTGTTTTTCGTTGTGGGAGGAAGCTTAAATACCTGGAGAGAGCCCACACAGACACGAGGAGAACATGCAAAGTCCACAAATCGAACCCTGGGCCTTCTTTAATAAGGCTGATTACGATGTAGAAACCAGAAAAATATTTGTGACAAAAGATGACAATGACGCAAAATACACAAAAAAAGTCAAAACAATGCAAACAGATGTAAACGAGGTAAGAGAAGCAACAAGACAAGTGTAAATGACAAATCAAGACAAAAATGACACAGAAAGGCAAAAAATAAGACACAAAAAAGCCAAAATGGCACGCAGAGACACAAATCACAAGAAAGATGCAAAAAAAATATGAAAACACAAATGAAGCAGTAACACAACAAAAATGTATCTATAGACTTTCCACCGCAGGAACTTCGGGGTAATTTTATAGAGCCACGGCCATCGGTGTGTGTCCCCACTGCAGGAACTGACCCTGCAGGTCAAATTCCAGGAACCTTTATGGGGTCTAACAGAGTCCCTGATTCGGGTAGGTTCTCAAAACAGCCCTGAAAACTCCCAGGCGGAGCTTAACGCTTACTCAATTCTGATTGGGTACACCCAGAGTAGGAAATGAGCGGCATTTTTAAAGCCACACAGAAGGTGGCACTCGGGCTTCCTGGAGGTGCCTTCTCTTCTCGTTCATAGCATCTGCAGCCACGTACGCACAAAACACAAACGCCGCAGCCTCCCCAAGTCCCTGTATGTTCATCTTTCTCCTCCGTCTTGTGTCTGCCTTTGCTGTTGGCGCATCGCGGTTTACATCACGTCGGCGTGATTACGTTAACGGCGGGTCCTACTCTGCAGTGGAGACACAGCAGCTGAGAGGGTCCAAGTAAAACATGCCGTTTGATTTTGAAATTTTTTGCATATTTTGCTCAATTTTTCATCATGGTGCAATAAAAGAGCACAATTTGAGTTTGAAAATGATTTAACTGGTCATTTCAACAAAATAAGCCCGAAACACAATAAAAAGTGTATTCTGACAAATATATTCATCCCAATGTAAAATTCTATCACAATTACGATAACTGTTGATTACTGTCCAGCTCTATGCCTTCCTTTCTTAGAAGATGACAGATGTGAACAGTCCTTAAATATCCACAGAATCCAGATCATGTTCTGTGAGGACACAGATGTAGGACGGACCTCCCTTATGTAAAACATTTCAAGGTGACATGTACTGCAGATTCTAAGGTATATCTACAAATGTTGCATTCCCCCTTTGAGGGCTGTTTTATAGGTCGTGTTGATAAAATAAATCTTGGCTTGATCAGCAGGTGGCAGCAGATTCTCACCTCTCAGCATCGTGTGCTGGTGCTTGGCTGTGCAGATCAACCGGCTGATTCCATCAATCACTTGGCTCTTAGAGTCCAGCTCTTTCTCCTTAGGCTTCTTACTGAGGAAAATCACTGTGAAGCAAAGTGTGTCGTGAGTAGTCATTAAAAAAAAACAGCTCGTACACATGCTTTCTGCCGTGCACTTCAACCTGAACCTCCAATTACTGAGACAGAATATGCATTTAAATTCATCCATCCATCCATTTTCTACCCCTTAATCCTCGTGAGGGTGGGGGGGGGTGCTGGAGCCTATCCCAGCTGACTTCAGCGAAGGCAGGGTTCACCCTGGATGAGTCGCCACTTCATCGCAGGGCTGACACATGCATTTAAATTCAACATACTAATTAACTGACCATAAATACGTTACATCTGCATAAGGTTTTTTGAGATCGTGCTCATTTTACTGGTTTTGCTCAGTTCTGACGACAAAACATGCAGAAAATATTAAGCTACTTGCAAAACTCCAATCTGCATCTGCCAGTGTAGACCAGTGTAATGAGAATGGATACAAGTGTATTCTTTCCATAGCAGCTGCTTTCTTCACTTCTGGCCTGTTTCGGGCTTTTTTGTAGCTGGATAAAATATGTAGCATCTTAAAATATGAATGAAGACAGTGATAGTGGGTTATTTACTCCAGCTGCACTTCTGTTATTAATGAACCAGCCAAAATCTATTCCTGGTCTTTTTCACAGCAGACATTTTAACTTGTAATTATAGAAAATACACAAATGGGATTACTGAAATTCATCACGGCTGCATTCCATTTCGGTGCAGCACTCTTAGGGTTTTGGTTTGCTCGTGGTGGCCTATTGCCAAACCTGATGAGACACTGACATGGAACCGATTCCTTGTTAATGTTATTAAAGTGCATATGACACGAAAAATACAGTTTTTGTCATCGTTAACATCACATCAAAAGCATTTGAACCACATATGACGATTAATCAAATGCCAACTCACAAACCAGAAATTTACTGATTTTGAATCAAGCGCCAGGGAAAGTACCATAGCTTTCATAACACTGGGTCAACCGGACATGACATCACTAACAGAGACTGTTTCCATAAGCTGCCACCTATTTCTGTTGCGTTTTGTATGTTGGTGTCTGAATTTTGCCTGGAAGTTGTGTGGCTGACTATAGTTTGAACATTCGCGAGGATGGTTTTAGTTCATTTATATTGTCTACAGACTCCGATCTTTTGAAGAAATGGTTTTGTTCATTTATTAGAAGGCAGGATCCATGAGTATTGGTAAAATTCAACCTTAGCCCAGATACGGAGGAAACATGTTCGTCATTAATCAATGTAAATTACTACAGTATATGGTGCCATGGATCTAAAACTATTTACAGTCTGTGTTGCCCAGGCTCGAATCTATATTGTTTTATACACAGAATATGGCTGCTGACACACCGTGTTCCGTTTGTGATGTCATCAATATGGCACTGGCCTTTGTGGCAGATTCTCAGTGAAATCCACAAACGTCATTTTTCCTCAGCTGTAACAGTTCTGTTTGTGATTCGGGGATGCATTTTATATGTAATATTGTTTTTAATATGTTTCTTTTTGCACTTCGTGGCCTTTCTTGGTTATGTAAAAATCATGTCATATGCACTTTAAGATCACAGTTTTCCTCCTGAGACAAGTTAAAATGTCTGCTGTGAAAAAGGTCTACTGATGTCACAGCAGAGAAACACAAACAATTCAGACAGGATTTCACCAAGAGAACAGCTGATGGCAACCCTGCTCTTCATGGCAACAGGTGAACTACTACTAAAAATACAGCAACGTGGCAAACTGGAACTGCCATCAGCCAGAATCGAGCTGATCTCATTGTGTATTTTTGGTCTGAACTGGGCTTAAAATCTAAATATTTCAATCTCACTTCAAATTCCAGTAAAGAACTGTCAAAAAAGTTGACACTAATCAATGTTGTTTTGTTGTCATGTTCACTCTGCTTTAAATCTGTGTTTTGTGCTTTATTGACCATTGGAAGCAGTAAAATAGTTACATTAAGCATTACATTTTTAACAGGGTAGTAATCCAGTAAAGAACATACGCAGGAGCTATGACATTCATTATATCTCAGTGTAGTCACACCAGTCAAATGTCTCAAAATATTCCAGTTTTGAGCTGTGGGAAGAAATTTTGAAACAAAAATGCATTACAGTCAATCCTGAATTCTGCTACCATTTACCAGATGATTGTTAACTTAAAAGATAACTTTCAAAATCAAGAAAGTCGCAGTTTGATGTTCAACTATTAAGATATAAGACATCTGTTTATGTTGAACAGACATGTATTGATTTTCACCCATTTCCCTACTTTATTCTTGAAGGAAGAGGTAGGTATTGGCCATTTTGACACATATATATTATATCAGAGGGGAAATACAGTACACAATCGTCTGCTACTCGCAATTGACTGTAATGTAATTTTTTTCCCCCCAAAGTTAGGTTCCATAACCTGGAAGAGGGACTGAAGGACGTAGACGTGACTTAGCCTCTCTATGATGACTGGACTGCATGCCAATTCAGACTAAAAATGAATCCACTGTCCCCAGAAAAAAAGATGCATAATTTTAGATTTCACATCTAATTCAGTTCAAGTATTATTTTGAGCGCTGGCGCTGACATAAACTTTCGGAGAGTGTGGAATGCCACGCTTCCAACATATCCTCAACTTGTACAGATTTGTTACGGCCTGTATGTGGTGTGATAAGCCCCCACTCCCACCTTTCTTGTTCTTCTCCTTGGTGACCACAGTCATGGCCATGCTGGGCGGGGGTGTAAGTTCCCCTCCACAGGGCAGACGGCTGACTTGCAGTGAACGGAAATTACTCTTCAGGGTATTTTTCAGCCCCACGTCTCTCTTCTCTCCCTCTTTCTTCTTCTCGGGGCCCTGCCACGTCCAGTAGTCGACCTGCAGACCCATCACTTCGCTGCCCGAGCACGGAGAACTGCAACGGAAACCATCCGCACTCAGAATCACACGCTGTACATCAGAGATGATCCTGCTATGGGAGTGTGGTGCTGTCATACCCAGCTCCAGATAAGGCAGTGGAGACAGAGGGAGACTGGGGGGGAGTGCCTCCAATCTCCTTCCCATACGGACCAGCCGATGGGGGGGTCGGCGAGGAAAGGATGCTTGTGTTGCCACCCATTGCATCATCTGAGTCAACTGCAAATTAAGGGGGAAATAATCACATGCACAGCTCAAGGTGACTTTAGACATCAGGTGAGTTTGCATCCAGGGTAATACACATTTCTAGAGAATTTTAGAAACTAACCTGTATAATAATATGCTAATTTAGTTTCTATCCATTACTGGGATATGAATATTAAGTTCTCACATTGTCCAGACTTAAAAAAGAAATGTAAGGATTTTGAACATTTTTGTTATTTCCTAAGGAAAGAATTAAACCATTTCCACATCAGCACAGAAAAACATTAATGCAGCTATAGCTTTGTTACCGACTTCTGTTTTCCTTTTAATTTTTTGTTCAAGTAACAGTCAAATAAAAAATGCAAACAATAACCGGTGCATGGAAATGCACCCACTGTCAGGTAATCGTGATGAATAAATGTGCTAACGCTGGGCTATAAAGAGTCGAGCCAGTATCCAGATCAGTGACATGTAAATTCTATCAGATTTCTTTCTGTGGATCTGAAACTATAAATTGTTAATCATCTCTCTAATTAAAAATTTAAATCTCTGCTTGAAAGATTTTGCATCATTCAGGATAGTGCAGCAGGTGCAGAAAAGCTTGCATTTATAGATGAAAGTACTACACTTCAAAATCATTTCCTCGCTTACCTGAGGTTGACAGACTTTGCTCTACAATCCCAACTTTCACAACCTACGAGGAAAAAAAAATTCTCAGCGTTACAAGCGTTCAAGAATTATTTTTGAACATGCTTTCTTGCTACTCAGTTTTCTGCTTACCCCAATGAATGGCACAAATTTCTGACACGAGTCCTCATCCGGGCTGTAAACAGAGTGAAGAGGTTGTGACACTCTTGTTCATTCGGGTGTGAACATTTCAACACTTCAGAGGTGCACACAAACAGTCAATGGTCCTGGAGGGATCATGGCTTTGGCATGAACTGCACTATGTCCCATTGTAAAGGGAATGGTGCATGACAGGCTTGGTGAAAATGGTGTCAATCTTAGGGGTTAAAATGAGATGAATGAGGAGACCGCTCCTTACAACCAAAACAATACGTAGCCTGCCTATCTGGATGTTTTCAGTCTGGATTCAAAGTCAGCTGTGCTTTGGGAGATGACTACGACTGCGGCTGTTTGTGCTATTAGTACCGAGAGGCAGAGGAATGGCTGTCACTGCTTTGCAAACACACAAACAAAGGGTTCATTTAAGTTTCAATCACATTGGTGGTGATGCAACATATTCAAAGAGGCAGAAGTGGATCTGGTGAAGTGAAAGATTTGCTTTCTTTTCTTGCAAATTCCCTCTGATATCTAGTGCAACTCACACAAGTTTCAAGGTTTCATCATCCTGCAGCAAATGAAAAAATGCAAACACTTCGTGCTCAAATTCCAGTGCTGCTAAAGTCCTCACCAAAACAAAGTGCAGATTAATGAGCATTGTTGTTATGTATAACAACAATGACCTTGTTATTGTCATTACTGCTGTTGGAGATGAAGGGATACCAACACTGAAGTCAGAGGCCAGGATTGTTTTACACAGAGAAATGGAGGCCAAATATAAGCAGATTTTACAGTTTCATCATTAAAATATCTTCAACTTTTTGAGTGTCACAGAGATATTTGTGGATATTACAGATAATGGCTGAGAGTTTAGTAAGATCTTTTAAAGACAATTGTTAAAATATAAGTGGAAATGAATAGGTTCTGACTTTAAAGTCTAATTATGCAAAGTGCTGTAGTGAGAGAAGAGAAGAAATGACGCATTTACACCTATAATCAAAGGAATAAATTACATTCTTTTACCAAACCTCATGGCAATTGAGTATGAATTTCTGAGGTGTGGTTAAATACACCATGCTTTGCTGCTCAAAGAGTTAGAGAGATTACAAGGTGGGTGAGTGATGGTTAAAATCTGCAATTCCACATGTACAACTGTAGAATATAGCAGATTGTCAGGATATTCATCATTGCAAACTGATATTAATTTTGTCTTCTGTTTAGCTGCTGATGTGATAGATCTATGGTTGTTAGGATGTGCAGCGTTGTGCACTTTGTCAGTTAATGACTCCAAATTACTCTCATCTTGTATGGTTTTGTTTATTACTTCACTACAAGAAGAAAAACATTTCTAAGTTTACATGCACAAGATATTGTTTTTTCTGCCAAAAAATACCATTTCTACAAGCTGTTCACGTGGATTAGATTCTTCTTTATGTGCATACAGGCTTAAAAATGGGGTGTTTTCAAAATTTTCCACTGGCATCCCTTTTTCATTTCTGAGAACATCATGAAAAGCTGCTGATATGCTCTGACATAAAGTTTAAAGGACAATTTTACCTCTTAAGTAGCTACTTCTTACAACTACAAATGTATTGGGAGTGTTTTTCCCTTCTGGAGAGGATCTCTGAGTCCAGTCCAGCTCACTGTAAAAAGGGATTGACTTTGAAACTTGCTGCAAAACCAGCAAAGGAGATGCATATTCTGAATACACTGTAGTCCACGTCCAAAGAAACCTCAAGGAACCGTAATATTGTCGTCATATCCCACAAGTCTTAGTTGGAAAATCTGCAGCCAGAATTTAACTAGTTTAATTACACTACACGGAAGGACAAAACAAAAATCTTGTGAATATTTGGGACTGTTTTGAAGGTTGTTAGGCAAAAAAAAAAAAAAAATCACAGCAACAACACAGAGGACAGAGTAAGAATCAGAGTCACACCAAACCAAAGACAGGAGTCAGGACAGAGTGTGAAGTGAAGTTGCAGTGAGTATCGAGTGTGAAAAGGGAAATGTTAGACACAGCAAGGAGCTCAAACCAAATGTAGGAAAGTACGAGGGCAAAAAACGAGTTGAATTAGATACCTGATGTAAAAATCAAAATACAAACTTCTTTTCCTTGAATGCAAACCAAGGGGAAAGGAGAAGGAATGCAACAGTGTTAAACGGAGTGGTTTATTTAGAACCTTTGGATGACTAGGAAGCAGTTATTACAGAGAAACGGGCAAGGGGTTTGGTCAGACCTCAGAATAAAACAGGCAATGGAACACACAGATCCTGCACAGTTTAGAAGCTGTGCCATTCTACACCAACTCTTGTAAAATACAGAACTTTTCCCAAATCGTGTTAAAACCTCTATTAAATACACAGGACCTTGAAAAAATTAGGTGTAGTAATTCTAAAATATCTAGACCAAGGGTTTGCAACCTGCAGCTCCATGTGGCTTTGAACAGTGATGGAAGTAACACACTATAATGAATCAAAATGAACAAAATAAGCACTACATCAAGGAGAAAAAAAAACATAAATAATGAAAAAATAAGACAAAACTGATACAAATATTTTAGAAAATGATCAATAGATATAATGCATAAAAATAACTTAGAAATCTTACAAGATCACAAAATAATATATCAACTGAATGAAAATAGATTAAATAAATTCACAAAATATTCAAAAAAATGAACAAAATAGTCAGCAAATGAATATAAAGAAGAAAATGAACAAAATAATGATCAAAACTCACAAAAGTAATCAAATAAAAAAATAATTTGCAAAAAGAACCAATAAGAAAAAATAAATAAAGTGCATCAATAAATTGAACAAAAGTGAGCAAAATCATCAAGGAAGTGAACCAAAAAAAAAAAAAAAAAAAAAAAAAAAAAAAAAAAAATTAAAAAAAAAAAAAAAAAAAAAAAAAAAAAAAAAAAAAAAAAACAAAAAAAAAAAAAAAAAAAAAAAAAAAAAAAAAA
>JAQQAE010012313.1:0-13224 GCA_029823295.1 Pseudamia nigra | reverse complement strand
GAATATGGACATTAACGTTTGAACAACGTTGAGTTATTGTTATATTGTTATTGCTTTGCACTATTTCGAGCGTTAATATAACATTTGATTTACGGTCACGGTATCAGACATTCTTTTACGTGTTTACTATCTAGTGGATGCATAACGCAACTGCAGCCACTACTGTCACTTCTGTTGTAGCACAGCGCCATCTAGTGGATGCATAACGCAACTGTGCCTTATAATCCGGTGCGCCTTATGTATGGAAAAAATTTAAAATGTGTCATTTTTGGAGGGTGCGCCTTATAAGCCGATGCGCCTTATAGTGCGGAAAATACGGTATTTGTTCATTTGTGTCATTTTTTCTTGATTATTCATTTTACTAATTATTTAGTTTATTTTCTTGATTGTTTTGCTTATTTATGTCCTAGTATTGATGTATTTGTCAATTTGTCCATATATTCTTGATTATTTTGTTAATTTTTCTGATTATTTGTTTATTTCGCTAATTATTTTGTTCATTTTCTTGATTGTTGTGTTCACTTTTACTCAATTTAGTGATTGTTGTTGCAGATTCCATTCTGGATTTGGAGCCTATTTTATGTGTTTTGATTTAATGTCATGATATCCAAAATAGGTTCGCTATTCCTTATTAACCGTTTGACATTTGAAGGATATTATGAATGTATTATATTGTTTAAGGGAATAAAGGTTCTCTTACATACATCTGTACATAAATATGCAGAAAGATAAGGTTAGATGAGTGGTGAGAGGGTTAAAATGACTCAGTGACAACGGATCAATGATACAAAAACAAAAAACAGCCTGAGAAAGTATGCGCTTACACTCAGAGTTACAAGTTGTTATGAGAGATATGATTAAAGTGTAATTATGTTGCTTCACAGATGGTACTCATGACTTGTGTACAGATATAAAAGAAGTGGGAAAATACAAAAGGCAGTTTGAGGATGAGACTGGAACATTAGGTGACTGGAATATGGTGCAAAAAGATAATTGCTGACAGCTGTGGGTGTTTGTCTACATTGTGATACACAAATGTCTACATTAGATCAGACCTAGGTGTGCTGTCTGCATGTGTAGATGTGTGTTTTGTTACAGAAAGAGTGGCTGAGTCAGCTTAAGGAAGATCACGAAGGAGTAGGAGTTGGAAAGACCAAATTTGGAGCCACGCACCTACTGTAGAATCGAATGATCTACCATCATAATGCATTATAACTATTGGGTCCAAGAAATAATAGTCAGTCAGACTTCATGAACTGACAGCATTGCATGTTGCTGTTAGGGAAGTGAACTCAGACCCGGAGCTCCGTAAACTGCTGATCTTTGATTACTGCTAATAAGCAAGAATGATTTGAAATAGAATTGGATCGATCCTCTCTTTCACCAACAAATATGTGAAAAAGGCATCGGGTAGTAAATGGGTAGAGATGGAGTCAGAATAAGAATTAAAAAGTCCTTCTCCTCACATTTAAAGAGCAAAGTACATAATATTCTCATGACATGTGGCTTCATTTTCATTAAAAATGAAGGCATTATCAAAGCTCATAATGATTTTTTTTAGTTGGTGTTTTAAATCATCTGCACAGAAGACCCAGTATATTTCAGGTGAGACCACTCCAAATTCACAGACTTGAACACCAGTGAGAACCTCTGGAATCTGTTCCACATGAAGATGCATGAACACATCATCAACAAAGCTACATTTTTGCCCCAGAAGTGTCAACAGGAAGGTGAAAGGCAAGTGGAAAGCATGAAAACTGGAAGTGAAAATCAGTGTTATTCCACCAAATAGATTTTTTTAACTCTCCCTAAGACATCAGTATGGTATAGTTAATGATAAATGGCAAGTTTGTTGTTTTTGGCATTATTCAGGGTCTGAAAATACCTCAATTTAGGTTATGATCAGTCGTTACTTCATGTAAAGAAAGACTCTAAATCTGTGGCTTTTTCAGCTCAAGAACCAAAAGATAAATGATAATAGTATTTCTTTGGGGCCCAAACTTTAAAAAACAATCATTATTAAGTACCATAATATATTCGTTTTTGCTATAAATTAGTGCACATACTTTTTACATTTAATATATGTTTTACACTTATACTCTATACTACCACTTATGTAGAGAAATCCAGTATGGATTTAATTAGTTTATCTTGATTCTACACATTACATTAAATGATCAAAATAAGCAAGACAATGAACAAGAATGAACTAATCACTGCTCATTTTTGTGCCGTGTATAGAACCCTTGCTGATAATATACCTGTCAGAATGCAATAAGAGATGTATTTTTCTGTTTCTAATTGTATACAGTACCTCATCTGACATTTGGGAAATGTGGGTAAAGAAGATGTGCTTGTTTGCATCATTTGGTGAACAAATGTTTCCATTTAAAAGGATAAAATGTCTGATTTCTTTCATATTGTATTTAGTATCTCTTTATTTAAGTACTTATTGTATTAAAGCTTATTCCTCTTTTTTTCTTTTGTCTCTCTTTTTAAGTATTTTGTATATACTGTATATTATTTTGCATCTGTATTTTTGCGTTATTTGTTATATATTAAAACTCGATAAATACATTGTTGATAAAAAAGAATGAACTAATCAACAAAATGAAGGAAAAAATAACAAAACAGTCCACAAAATGAACAATAAGTAAACACAATAATCAGAAACCAGTCAAAATGACAAAAAATAATAACGAAATTTAACAAAAATGAATAAGGTAGTAAACAATGAAAGTTTTCTTTACTCTAAGTTTGGGAAGGGCAGCTCTGAATTACAATAATTGTTTACGGTACATATGTTTTCAGTTCTTTCTAGACTTAAAAACATGCTCAAACCCACACTTATAAATACTGAAACAACACCTTACTTTTTCAGGGCAGTGTAAAGATATTAGTGGTCGTAACGTTATTATGACATATTAACGGTAGTATGTTCTCAATCAACACTACAGCTGAGGGCGTAGCCTTTAGCAAACACACCAAATGCCACAGTTGTCCATCCGTACCTGTCCCCCTGTCCAGGTCCCCCGTCCCCCGCATCCCCGTCGTCCGTCTCGGGGTGTCTTACCTTCTGGTTTATGGCACAGCTCCACCGCAGACTGGCATCGCTTCTGAAGGTCTGGAAACCTGGTGAAGATATCCCGGTGTCGACACTGCTGAACTTTCCCGTTAACTCACATTGCCATTAACTGACTATACGGATGCTCGAGCCCACGCGGTGCGTGACGTGCTGCGTTCACTGCCTCCTCCGAAATTTGAGTATTGGACACTGAGGACGTCGGGATTAAAATGTTGATACCAATTTAGTTCTTTAAGTACACGTATAATGGAGTACCAGCAGCCAAAAAATGTAGCAGTACTCAACCGGTATTAAAGCTATAGTCATTTGACGTCTTCTGTTGATCCCCATTTGGATCATTTTTCGGTTACTATAGTATAAATGTTTTTTTTCACAAATACAGTACTTTGAAAGCAGCACTCACGGGGGAAACTGCGCAGCTGCGGAGCAAAATATCTCTGAAGAACTAATTGATGATTTGCTTCTTTCAATTCAATTTGTATAGCACCAATCATAATCACTGATTATCTCTAGGCGCTTCACAATTTGAGGCTGAGACCTCATGACTATACAGAGAATCATTTGCATTCACAACAATGGAACCTATTACATGTTTTTGGTTGTGGGAGGAAGCCGGAGAGAACCCACGCAGACACGGGGAGAACATGCAAACTCCACGCAGAAAGGCCCCACCACCATCATTTGGGATTGAACCCAGGACCTTCTACGTAGCTGTGAGGCACGAGTGCTACCCACTGCATCGCCCCTGTTTCATTTCCTTGAATATTGCGTCCGATTTTATTCATTTAGTCGATTATTATTTGATCATTTTGTTTATAGTGTTTTTATTTATTGTTGTTTTATTCCCTTTTCATTATGATTTTTTGTTGATTTATTTTGTTCATTTTGTTAATTATTTTGGTCATTTCCTAAATTTATGGGGACTAATATTGTTTCTATTCTATTTATCTTTTTAAATTGTTTTGTTGGTTTGGGGATTGTTTTGTTCATTAATTGCTGTTTTATAATTTGGGGATTTTTAAATTTTTGTTTATTATATCTTTAATTTTAATTTTTTTCAGTTTTATTAATTTTGTTTTATATGTTTCATTATTTTTATTCTTTTTGTGGATGATTTTGTTCATTACATTGTTCATTTTTCATTATTTTATTTATTTTGTTCATTTTGTTTTTATGTGGTTCATAATTGTTCTTTTCTTGATTATTTTGTTCATATTCTTGACTTTTTTTTTTATTGTTGCTACTTATTTTGTTCATGCTGTATTAGATTGTACATTGCATTACAACAGATAAAATATATTGTGAAAACCCCATAATGAGTTTATAAGGAAAGTGTCTCCTGTGGATTTGTCTGTGTTTGCAAGAACATTCGGTGAGCCCGTTTAGTGCTTCAGAGAAAAATAGAAATTTATTTTTGCAGCACACCAGCTTATAAAAAACAACAAACTTAGAATGTATTTTGAAAGTACCCAAAATAATTCACAATCAGCATCTTCAACTTGCATAGAAAGCAGAAGTGGTCTGAAGATTGCACACACTGCAGGGGTCCTACATGCTGAAAGCCAAAAACACCAAGGCAACTGAAGGAAACCATGTGATGATTGATGGGACTGATTCAACTGGGAGCAACCTTTATCACCACATTACAGATTCTGGAAGGGTTCAGTGGAATTTGGTCGGTCGGACCATCACTGAGCTGCCGGTGGACTTAGTTTCGAAAAACTCGTTGAGAAACTGGTTCTTCAGCCGATGTGTGAAGTGGACGTATCTCACTCCAGGTCCGTATCCAGAGAACACATGTGACACCTAGAGGCCGACACAGACGCTGACAGTCAATTGGGGGCCTCTTACAGCCTTATAATGAATTAGAGCTGCACAATTCATTCAGTCACACTCGTAATCACAGTTAGCCTGTGCAATTATATAAATCACAATAGGCTGACATTTAAAGGTGCAGAAAGGTCCATGTTTGGGGGGGTTTAGGGTGAACCAGTTGTTACTTCATGTTCTTTTTCTTCATTATTTCGCTAATTGCAGCCTCCCCAACCACCAAACTCAGGGTTTAGCAACCTTTACAACCTGAACAGCTATTTTTGACAGAAAGTAAAAATGCATATGTAGCAAGACCCACAAAAATATATGACTCCTAAAATTTGGTATTTTGTTTATTTTAGCAAGAATTTGTGATTTTTTATTTTTAAAAATAATTTTGGCCAACTTTTGTATTGATAATCTTCCCATTACGGTGTTTATTTTTGTTGATTTCTGTAAATTTTGGTGATACCTTCTGTACATTTGTTTCTTTTGGTGATAATTTTGGTAATTTTTGGTTACTTTTTTCTTCACGTCTTTGACTGTTTCATATTTTGGTATCAGTTTTGTCCATGTTGTTCCAATTTTAGCAATTGTGTAATTTTTGTGCATTTTGTTGGTTATTCTCACAACTTCATTTGTTGTAGAGTAGGTATACCTTTTTATGTTGGCATTTCTGTTTATTTTTTGTTGATTTGTATTTATTTTTGCTCATTTCAGTGATACCTTCCGTACTTCTGTTACATTTGGCAGTATTTGGATCATTAATTGTTTTGCTCATTTTATTGACCATTTTCTAAGTTTTGCCTATTTGGTTTGTTGCTAATGTGGTTACTATCATTTTGGTATTTTTGGTCATTTTTGCTTCATTTTGATCACAATTTTTGTTTGGGTTTTTTTCCTCTTTTTTAATCTATTTGCCAACTTGAAAAAATAAACAAAACTTCTATCTTTCTGTAATTTGGATTTTGTAATACTAAGCTTGTTTGTATGTTTGAGGTGGACAAAATTCCCCCTTCCCTTGATAACTAAGTAGGTGAACTCATTCATATTGAAATCCCAGTTTTAGCCACAATAATCGAAATGTATCTTTTTGACCAACTCACTTCCTTCCACTTGTGTGAATACTCGCTGATGTTCTCGGTGGGGTTGGCAGAGTGCTCGGCGATCACCGTTTTCTTGTCGGCTCCCAGTAACTTGACGTTCAGCTGGTAGATGGACTGGTGCAGCTGACTTTCCTCATACCTGACAAAATGACAGATGATGTTTAAACAAGGACAAACCTCAAAGCCAGGATGGAGCTTTAAATAAATGTACACGTCTTAATCTGCTGCAACAGTGAGCACTGTGGAGACTTATGTTAAATCTCTGCTTCGTTCTTGTTTTTAATCACCCAATATTGCCAAGTTGAGCCCCATTGCGTCATGATCTGAATTAGAGATTATGACTGTGTTTATTTTTTCAAGATTGGACTACCGTAACTCACTGTCTCAGGGAAACCTCCTTGGATCGTCTGCACCTCGTTCAGAACTGCTTTCGAGCCTCATTCACTTTCTGATTTTCTGACTCATGAACCCGCGGCCGTGATTGGTTAATTTGCTTGATTCTGAAGTAAACAATTAAAACATGACAGAGACACAACAAGACAGGCTGCAGAATTGCTCTGTTTGTTGCTGGTAGATTTAGGAACACTACAGGTTTTCATCTGTGCGTCGGTAAAAATAGTGAAGATATTGCAAATATTGCACATAATCAGATTTTTTTTCTGCGCTTTTCACTTTTTCTCCTTTCCCTGAAAAGATGTGTTGTTGGCCAAAATATCACACTGTAAACTATACTGACAGTCAATGAAAACTTTCAGGTCAAGATTTGTCTGATATTTTGCTTTTCATGGATTCAAAGCCCCTTTTTTAAAATCACAACAGATCCTGCAATTTATGTGAAAAAAGAAAACAAAATAAGTTGTCAAGAATAAATTGTTACCAATTTAAAGTGGGTAATGGGTATGACCCCCGTTTGCTTCAGTACAGGCAGTAATACTCTGACACATGCGTCGCACCAGGCGACTAATCCTGCATTAAGGGGTGTGGTCTTGTTCCTCCTGGGGTCCAGTGCCGTCTGCAGCCTGTTCTGTGGATGAGGAACTCTGTTGTTGATCTGTCTGCTGGGGGTGTCCCACAGATGCTCAATGGGGTTTACGGGTAGTTTTCAGGGCCGATACTGATACCGATTATTAGTAGCTAAGGAGGCCGATAACCGATATTTGGAGCCGATATTCATTTGCAGTAAAAGTGTAAAAAGTGGCGTAAAAATGTTGAATAATACAAACAC
Source organism: Pseudamia nigra (assembly GCA_029823295.1). Taxonomy (NCBI): domain Eukaryota; kingdom Metazoa; phylum Chordata; class Actinopteri; order Kurtiformes; family Apogonidae; genus Pseudamia; species Pseudamia nigra. The sequence continues at coordinate 5,996 of JAQQAE010012313.1, read as the reverse complement.
TTAACTTGGTTTAAATGCCTAAAGCATGTTTATTTAGCCAAATAAATAGAAAATAAATAGCTCTAGAAGTGCATGGATCCAAGACTCACAAGTTATTGTAGTAGTCAAGAGCTGTAGAGTTTGTCATGTGACTTTCACACAAACACACACTATTCTCCACATTACATACATTGAACCCATTGATAATACATAGTCTTCTGAGCGTTTACAGCCACACCGGCGAGCTAATGTTATGGTAAAAACTAGTCAGCCTTCATCTCAGCGTACTTCCCTGCAACAAAACAAGACTGAATTGAATGTCTTACTCTTTCACAATCACACACACACAGACTTCTACAATCATGGACTGTTTCCACATCGATATTACCAACAGCATTGTTTCAAGTAATTCATAGACATGTCGGGAGGTACTACTAGCTTAGCAGAGCTGAAGCTAATGTTTACTCCGCTCGTACGTTATTCTGCTGCACACTGCAAGTTAGAAGTAGTTGTGAGATATAGAGCTGTAGGATGTTTATTACAATTTCGGGAGAGTTTTCTGCGTTTACCTTCGACACACATGTTTGCACTTTCTGGATTGCAAACATGTGTGCCGTGTGGAGAACCATACGACAAAACTTTACGTCTCCGCCGCATGTGCGTGAGTGGACAGTTTCTGCTTCAGTGTCTCTGCCACTTACGCACACTGTGGCTCATTTAACCAATCAGATGGCACAGCGGACGAAACGATGCTGGAGGCAGAAGTGGCAGGAGAAAGAGAGAGAGAGGGGCAGCAGCGCCTGAACCGAAATAAAACAGTTTTTATTTGAATTCTTGATATTGACTGGTTGGATTTAAAAAAAAAAAAAAAAAAAAAAACACTGATGCCGATATATGTCAAAATTCCTAACATTGGCGCCGATAATCGGTCGACCTCTAGTCCGACGAGTATGGCGGCCGTGGCAAGACATTTGCCCCTTGTGTCTGCAGATTCGCTATTGTGATGCGTGCGGGGTGTGGCCGAGCACTGCCCAGCTGCAGGACTGTCACGTCATGATTCATCCCTTCAAAGTTGAGACTTTTGGCTTGCATAAAATGTACAAAAATGTAAACAGTGGGTTTTTTATGGCTTTCTATAGGGTTTGAAAGCCACTCCCTAAATCTGTACACACCCTTTGTGAACTGTTGGAATGGCACTTGGTCCAGTTTTTGCAAATTGACTACGCATGTGCAGCGAAGCGTGTCAACAGTACAATACACCAACTAAACAAGCGGTCGTACACTCTGGCGTTCAACAAAATAAATGTAACTTCTCCACCACCCTGTTTTGAAAAGAAAAACACCAACACTTTCTAAACAAAAATCAGAGTGAAGAGCAGTTGCAGCTGTCCCGTTTCCTCTCAGATTGCTTTAATTGCAACACACTGACAGGTTGTTATGGGATTTTGTCCAATGTTCATGAGCTCACCAGTCCTGGATGACGATGTCAGGCTGAAACTCATCAAGCAGCTGCTCCCACAGCCCTTCAGCCTTCAGATCCACAACCTGCTCCATGGAAAACCAGCTGAGAAGAGAAAAACCAATCCGTGTGAAATGTAACGTGTCATTTTATATCAGCCAGGATTTTAAACTGGGAAAAAAGTCTCAAATCAAAGTTTTAATCTGAAAAACATTTAATGATCCAACTTTTTGTGAATACCCTGTGTGGTTCTTATGTGAACTGTGCTACAGCGGACCTGTACTGAGGCAGAGCGCAGATCACGGCTCCCTCTGGGATGCCACTACTGTCGTAAGGGAGAACCTCTGTGTTTGTGGTCCAGCCAGCGAAGTCGCCTGTGAACCAGATGAGTCGTTAAGGGGGTTAAACATTTTACAAATTCTTCTTCGTTGTCTTAGTTTTTACTTCCTGCCCCTAGTCTCACCATGAGGCTGATGACGTGGGGGTCCACGTGAAGGTGCCTGCGGCAGGTCCGGTTCGGGTGGGGGGTTGTCCTTACTTAAACCTGTGTAAAAAAATAAATAAAAAATAAATAAAACAGACAAAGGGTTGACTGTATGCGGCACCACACCTTCTGTGATCCCACTGTAAACATCACAAAGCCAGGCAGTGTATCATTGTGCCAGGTACAGGGTCAATGGGTGTGACATACTGTACCAACTGCAAACACACTACCAGTCAAAAATTTGGACACAACTTCTCATAGAATGGATTTTTAAAGTTCTTAAGATTTTTTTCAGATTGTTTGTTAAATTTACACAGACTAATATCATATAACCCATTACTTTAAATGATGTTTTTTGTTTCCTGGGGGCAACGTCAAAATGTTGAAACAAATTATGATAATAACATTTAACAAATAATGTAACAAGACACATATTTCCATCCCTCCATTCAAATTCAGACCACAAAATAATTACAAATTAACAAAAAAAAATTACAAAATGAACTAAAATTATAAAACTCTGAACAAAATGGTCTATGTTAAATTTGTAGGAACTACAGGTAAAAACTGATGCAAAGTTACTGCGCTTTAACTTCAGTGTTGTGACTGAATACGAGCAAAAGAACAAAAAAAAAAAATCAAGAATATGGACACAAATAGTCACAAAGTGAAAACGAGGGGCAAAATGAATGAAAAATCAATAAACTGAACAAAATGGCAAAGGAAGTGAAGCAAAGTAAACAAATAACTATCACAACATAAAGAAATGCACAAAAATGAATAAAAGATTAACAATTCAATCAAGAAAATGAATTAAAATAATTAACTAAATGAGAAGCAAAATGATCAACCCTGAACATAAAAACAACAAAGAAATAATAAATAAAATAAGTAACATTTTTAAAGTCATATTGTGTTTTACTGTTTGCAATCTTTGTGCAGATAACACAACAGTGTTGGGTTTCAAACAACTCCTGGGTGAAACTAGATTTATACTGTCACCTAATATTATTTCAGCCGAGCTGAGACGTAAGTAAGGTGTGGCTAAAAACTAGTAAAGAGTCTAAAATCACCTGTTTGTGTTTTTATTCTGATAATAGGGCAGGTGGTTCCTGTTCTCCTGTAGTCTGGTATTATGAACATGATAGTTTATTTAAGCAGATAAGACAGCCATTTGAGTCTGGAGTCACACAGGACTCAAAAGCAGCTCAAACACATGATTAAAATCTAAAGTCTCACATGCAGTCATTTAAAGAACATAAGTAGGCCTAAGTTATTGCATATGATTCCACAAAATTGCAGAAATGTGAACCTGGATGTTGAAAAAGTACAAAAGGAAGCTTGTGCTTCCTGTGCGGCTGCTTTACACAGACATCTAAATCAACCACCTTAAGGATTAGTGATGTAAAATAAAATTGCACTGAAATCACTGAAGGATCCATTTAGGACAAAAAAATAAAATAAAACACTGGAAATCTGGTTTGAAAACAGCATCTGTATCAGATTAATCTCATTGTCTGACAGGATGTCTACACGTATCACACAATGAAAAAAATTAATGCTTTTTAAGAGCTTTGTAGGATAATTTACAAAAGATTCCATACTCGGTTTTAAACAAATCATCCTTTACCTGTTTAAGCTGAATGTAAATACGTGTTCCCGTGCAAAGATAGGTTTTATGAAAGAATATGGTTATTATCATATATGAAGGCTTGATTATCATAATCAAGCCTTCATATCCACATTTGTTACTGTAAACAAATCCATTTACAAGATTTGATGTATTTTACTGTTTAAGTGTGAATGATAATGAGATGCATAATGAAGCCCTAAAGCAATACAAGACACTAAAAAAGATGAACAAAAATGACACACAAAATCCACAAATAAACCAAAATTGAACAAAATATCCTACAAAATTAACCATATAGGCAATAATCAACAAATGATCCACAAAAAGAAGAAAAAAGAACTACGTTGAATATTTAAATGAACAAATTTTAACAAGATAAACCACAAATTGACAAACAAATGAGCGAAGCAATATTTAACGATCACGAAAGTGAACAAAGTAATAAAGAAAATTCATCAAAATGACAAAAATTATATATAAAGTGAGCCATAATAAACAAAAATACACAAAATAAGCCACAGCATGAACAAAAACAACAGACAAACTGATCAGAAGAATGAACATAATGACCTACAAGATTAACAACAATGGTAATAATCAACAAATAACCTATAAAATGAAAAAAGATCAACAAAATGAATAGGATCAAAAAGAAAATGAACAAACTGGACCAAGTTAAACCACAAACTGAACAAAATAATCAAGAAAATGAACAGAATAATATTGAACATGGAAGAAAATGACTAAAATAATCCACAAATTGACTACTTTTTGTGCTTCTGAATGGAATAATTTAACACGTGGCCCATTAAAACTGAAGCATTTAATGAAGTTTTTTTTTTTTTAAACTGACTTTAAAGGTATTTTGACGAATTTTAAGTGGCTCCATTGATCTGGTCTCTGTGTGAACTCTGCTCCCTCCGGTCCTGTCGTCACAAGTACAGTACGCCTAATGTTCTGGTACCGTGAGGCGCGGGGTTCTTCAGCAGGTTCCTCCCGAACGGTTTGGACCCGTGCACCGCCTTCCAGTCCAGGCCTTCGGGCATGGGGACGCCCTTCAGACTCCACTCATCCTCACACTTCTTCCTCCAGTCAGACATAGTGCTGCCGCTGCTGATGATGGTGGTAGGAAACAGACTGTGGAGCTGTACAATGATTCAGTCAGGAAGTATGGCAGCATTTTATTATTAGTCCGTGAACGCCACACCCCACTGCTGCAATGTAAGCAAACCTCTTAAAGACACAGAGCACAATTTAGCCCACAAATACAAACTTGTTGCTGCAGAGCTACGGGACAGGACAGCCCTGTGAAAAATTGGGCCCCTTTCAGATTTCTTTTTTTTTTTTTTTTTTGCACTTTTTTGCATTTTTTTTGTCACACTTAAGTATGTGAGGTCAGTGGGGTTGGGTAGAGTACACAGATGCATTACTCAAGTAAAAGCATTGTTACTTTCTGATTCTAGTACTTGAGTAAAAGTAAGTGTATCTCATACAAACCAACTCAACTAGTGAGTCACTTCATCATGTAACATTAGTCTCATATTTTTGCCTTCTATGGACCCACTGAAGTCCCAAAAAGTGATATAGTTTTTCTTAACTCAACATCCACAATTACACCCATTGACACAGATTAACCACTGATTACTGGTACACAACCAGTGATACTTATGTTAACAGAAAATTTTCGTCATTGTTTTCGTCATGAATACTGTATATTTTTGCAGAAATTAAGTCAACAATTGAGACGAAATCTATGAGTAAATTGAGCAACATTTTCATCAACAAATAAAAGACGAGACGAAAATAGACAGTGATGAAATCCAATCAAAAGGACGGAAAGATACGAAGAAAACACAAAAGAGCCGCTCAAAAAATGGAAGAGGCGGGACTGGATGAGAAGAGAACCAATCAGATCGCCTTATTGAGCGGTGAGGCAGAACTTGCTACTGTTTTCAACATGTTCCCGAGAAGACAAGATGAACAGATGATGAATAAATGGATGAAAAAATGCCCATGACTGAGAGAAACACAAGACAAGAGACAAAGAAACGATGATAAAAAGACGAGAAAATGTCCACGACAGGGGACATTTGTGGCCCATTTCACATTTGACAATGATGAAAACAAGACAAAGTGTAAAACATGAGGACGGACACAACAAATATGAAGAGACATTTACAGAATAACCACCCGGATCTTTCTTTAAAGGTGAATTTGTTTAGACTTTCTTCTTCTTTTCCTTTCGGCTGTTCCCTTCAGGAGTCGCCACAGTGAATCGTCTGCCTCCATCTCACCCTATCCTCTGCATCTTCTTCTCTCACAGCAACTACCTTCATGTCGTCCTTCACTACATTCATAAATCTCCTCTTTGGTCTTCCTCTAGACCTTCTGCCTGGGAGTTCCAACCTCAGCATCCTACTACCGATATATTCACTATCCCT